>PVLC010035592.1:0-16232 GCA_004027655.1 Graphiurus murinus | reverse complement strand
TTCTGAGCTATACCCCCAGCCCTTTTCATTTTTTCTTTTGAAACAATGTCTTGCTAAGTTACTTAGGCTGGCCTTGAATCTATGATCCTCTCGTCTCAGCCTCCCAAGTACTGGGATTACAGGCATGTGCCTGCCTATAATGTATGTTATAATTTGCTTTTACTAACTGGTGTTCCCCCTAAAAGTGATATCTGTTTGATGTATAGTGAGATAGTTGTTGTAGAATCTTGAGGGAGACTGCTGGTTGTCCTTTTACCTTTGACATAACCTTTGCTCCATGCAATACAGATTGAGGGGAGACATGATTAACAAATTCTTTGGGATAAAAGTTTTGTCTTAACAGAAGTCACGGTAGAAGTAAAAAAACAGAATGGATGCCCTGATCTCTTCCTCAGTCGTAAGGTCACCATCAACAAAGAGGAGACCAGAGACTTGGGTGACCTTGATTAGAGGGAGACACTGTTAGGAGGAACTCCCGGTCAGCTCTCAGAATTGCCTTGTATCTCCCTCTAGGACTTATTTCTGATAATAAAATCTGTGTCCTTGAAATACATTTTCTTTGTTGACTGAAATATTATACTTTTTACTACCTCAAAGTCAAACTGATTTTGGATAAAAAAAAATCCTATTTGCATTCAATGATATAAAGCAGGTCATTTTTAAACCAAAAATGCTGACTAAATTTGGACTTAGAAATCTTTTTTTTTTTCTCTTTAAGTATGTCATAGAGTTAAAAGAAGGAAAAATAATTTGATGTTTATTGTTTGGCTTCTGTTCATAGACACAAGCTTTTGGAATTTATTTCTTGCTTTATATATGCACAAATAAGTGAATTCAGCTATTTCCTGTGATATTCAGCTTGTGATAGATACTCTTTGTTTAAAATAGTTAAGATTATTTTTCACAGAAATTTTTTTATTAATTATGTCAAGTAATAACTATTAAAAAGTGAAGTGAATCAAAAGAGATGAGATAAATGTGACATTTTAGAATGGTGAGATCTTGCTTTAACTACAGACAAGGATTTGGTTGTGGAGGGAGGTACTTCGTTCTCTTTTTTAATTAATTCCTTTTCATGACATTTATCTCATCATGAGGCAAATTTGTTTGTGGCGCTTAACCTTTAAGTATTATATCAGTTTTCACTGGAGTCATGCAGTGACCGAAAGTAAGTAAATGGAAAGCAAGAAAAGTTTTTAAAAAAAGGCAAAAAATTCCTCACATTAAGTTTTCCATCAGGAAGTTTTCTTCTCCCCTTACACTTAGGGCTTATAATCTCAGGTCGATCTCCCTCCCCTTCCCTTTCCCTCTCCTTCCCTTCCCTTTCCCTCCCCCTCCGTCCCTCCCTCCCTCCCTCCATGTCTCCCTCTCCATTTTTCTTTATTTTTTTTGGATACTGGGGACGGAACCCAGGGAATTCTAACTATGAGCTATATCCTCAGCCCTTTTTATGTTTTATTTTTTGAGTCTCATTAGGTTGCTGAGGCTGGCCTCAAACCTGTGATCCTCCTGTCTCAGCTTCCCAAGTACTGGGATTACAGGTATGGGTCAACAGTCCAGGCTTAGTTGTTCTTTATGTGTGCCCTCTTGGTCCTTCTCCCTAAACTTCAGGGACCTTGCATTCTGCAAATGGCATCTATATACACATATATGATATATATAATATATGTATATGCATGTATATGCATATGCATATGTAATATGAATATACAGGCTCATGTACAAATGTACATGCATATATACATTTAATACTCATGCTATTCCCTCTGCTGTTACTTTCTTAACTCACCTTTTCAAATCCTAAAGCTCACTTTTACTTTCCTAACCCCCACTTTCTCTATTACCTCTCTTCTCTCTACTTGGAGTTGTTGGTTCCTTCATTTTTCTCATGCATCTAGCACATGACTGTGTTGAGGCATTTTTTTAATGATACTGTCATGTGTCACAGATCTGTTTCTATGCTTCCCTTCCTTGAGAGCACACCAGGTTTTATTGACATTGCAGCACTGGAAAGGAAGGAGTTACAGCATCTGCCCAAGACTCATTTGCTCCCTTTATTGGGATTGGAGGCAAGAGATGTACCCAGGGGAAAGAAAGGGTAGGTGAGCTGGGCATGATGGCATACTCTGCTAATCCTACTACTTGGGAGGCTGAGACAGGAGGATAACAGGTTTAAGGCCAGCCTCAACAACTTAGTAAGACCTTCAGCAGCTTACAGAGACCCTATTTCAAAACAATAATAAAAAAATGGGCTAAGGGTATAGCTCAATGGTAGAATGAAGCCCGGGGTTCAATCTCCAGTACCAAAAGGAGTGGGATGGGAGGAAGGCATGTGACTTGATCTTATCTCTAATATATGATCTTTGCTGGAAAGAAGAGATCTTATCTGCACCTAGCCATTAGTAGGATGTTCCTGGCCAAGGGTTACCTATAGTAAATAGAACCCAGGAAATGAGGATTGGTTCTCTGGAGAATGCCACCTGCGCTATATAACATTCTAAGGAAAGAGTTGAACATTTTCTGAAGGGGCTAGACAGTAAATATTTTAAGTGTGTGGACCACATTTTCTCTGTTGTAATTATCCAATTCTGCTTCATAACGAGAAAACAGTTATAGACAATACACAGCAAGTAGCCCAGCAGTGTTCCAGTGAAACTTAACTTATAGAAATAAGTGACTGGCTTGTGGGTTGTCATTTACTAACCATTGATTTGTCCTAGGGTATAAAATAGAGATGTGTCAGAACACACATTTCTATTCCTGTGGCGTAGGGTAATTGTGAAACCTCACTTAGCTCCACTGCTGTTCTGAGCAGAGGTCCATGTTCTAAAGAGGGAGGAAGGTCCTGAGAAACCACCCCTGAAGGTCCATACTTCTTTCTGTCAACTCCCTTTGATTGCCTGCATCTTCAAGTTATTAGTAAAGCTTAATTCCAAGGGAGATCTGATTTGTGTAGGTCTGATTTGACAATCCAGTCTTGGAGGTTAGCTCAGACACCATGTGCCTTTAAAGGACACATTAGCTATACTATGAGAAAATGTGTAATTGGTAGAAAAAATTACTTTCAGCTACTGATCTAAATCTTGTAGTAGTATTTGTGCCTTCAATGAAAAACCTCTAGAAGCTGACATACACGTTGCTGGTGTAGATTTAGAATCAGATGGTCCATCCCAATACATTTCAAACTATCTCAAGCAAGTAAAAGCTTCTCTGAGCCTCCTTGATAACTCTTTTTTTTTTTTAAAAAAAAACATGTGTTTTGAGGCACTTATTATATAGTTGTTAAAATAATTTCCAAATTAACCAAGTTTTTATTGCTAACTGAATTTTTTTTTTCAAAAGAGTGCCTTTTCCTAAACAGGGTTCCCTGTCTGCGGTATTCACTGTGGGGATTAATAACCTAGCTAGGTATGGAGAGGTCTGGTTAGGCTTGATCTTTGACCTGACATCTTAGTTGGCATACAAATGTGAAAGATCCTTCCACTTTTTCTATTTCTTATATGACTCCAGACTAACTCAGAGTCTGAAATGAAAGCAGAAACTCCTGCTCCTGCCTTCTGAAACATTCCTTCTTTTTACTTAGGTTGAAAGACAGAATTAGGCAGAGTTGGCACGAAATTTTGTTATGTCATTAAGTAGTTGTGTTACTCTGACCAAAGCATAGAACTTCTCTGAACATTTTTTTTTTCTGCAAAAATAAGAAGTCCACTTTTATCATGTAGATTTGAAAAGAAAGCTCATTTACAGGTTGGGTGATTATTCTTGTTCTCTGTTGGCCTTTAGCCAGAACTTATATGCACATGCACATATGTCACTCAGAATTACAATCAAATATCGAGAAACCTCCCCTACAGATGTTCCTTGAAGAAAAGGGCAGATTTCCTCTTTCTAGTATGATGTAGGAGCAATTCTACTTGAAGGCAGAAAGCTGAACTGAAGCAATCTCTTATTGTCCTTTATAGTCCTATTAACCTGTCTACGTTATCTGCTTCCCTTTGGCACAAACGGTACCTTCCTCAGCATGTTGGCTCCAATGGAGGAAGCCCAGGACACTAGTGCCGAATACTAGTCAAGCGCTGATTAAGTGAGTTTGGGATGTGTGTATGGCTTGACTAAAATTATATATTCAGTCAGGGAAGAAACTAATTCACACAGCCATGCCCTAATTGGCATCAGAGAGGTGTTTCCGTAAAGCCCTTAGGAAAAGCAGGAAGTTGATTAAATAGAAAAAATGCACATGGAAATAAGAGTACAAAGAATGTATAGGAGAATAAAATGCAGTAGCTAAATAATCTCCCTTGTGATATACATATATACATATATATGTATATATATATAATTTTTATATATGTATGTATATATATATAATTTTTTTCCCCCTGAGAAGTTACCTTTGATTTAATGCAAGAGAGAGCACCTGGGAAAATTTCAAATCGGAGTCCCTCCCACTCCTAGCTGCCTATGCTAAGAATCCATGGCTCAGAATTCAAATACTAAATCTAAGAGAGGCAGGTAAAAAGAACAGTGGAAAACAGATGGCAGCAGTTACAACTAGCAAATTCCCAGTTGGTGGCTCTCACATTTAGAAGCGGGCATCTGTTCTCCTTCCCCACTGCAAAGTGGTTTTAACTCAGAGGTGTTAAAAATATCTAAGTTGCTGTTTTATTCATTTCTGCTATTTACTGACTTTAATGACTTACAGTATATCCAATGAAAAGTACAATGTTTACCCAAGCGGCAAGAGACTCAAAACAGAAATATGGGATGCTGTTAAAAAAACTTTGTGGTCTACCCAACAGCCTGTGTGGTTTTATAGGTGTACCTTGCTTTATGAAATAGGTAAGTGCCTTAACATTTGTGTAAACTGAAATATGTTTTAAAATACTCCCAGGGTACTTGATATAGAAAGAATCCTAAGCATATCACTACCTCTTTGGCCCTCAGTTTCCTCCTCTACCAAAAATGGGAATAATAATGTCTATGTTATGATTTGGCTGTGCAGATCCATTGTGAAAATTAGAGATAGTATCAGTAAAAGGGATTATAAGTCTCCCAGAGATTGTAGATATTCACTCGCTGATAATACATTTGATTATTATGAAAATTGCCATTGTGAAATAAATACACCCATTCATAAAAATTAAGAATGTAGGGTTTGAGTATATTCATAAGAGCACCCCAAAAAAGGAGAGAAAAGAAAGTCTTCATAAATATGAAGAAAATGTTAATAACCTCTCCTTTTTATGTTATTGTAAAGATGTATTTCCCATAACTGTTTGTAATTGGTACTACGAAGAGAACTATTGAATAGAATATCATTTAACCCAGTACTTCATACAGAGTAGATGATCAATAAATATTTATTAACCACTGGATATTTCACATTCATTTACTTTCTTTTTTGCTGCATTAGTAACTTTTATTCATTATAGAAAATTTGAAAATACATAAAAGCACGGAAAAGAATAACAAATATAGTTCACAATTTTAAAACTGGAAACATCGCTGGGTGTGTTTGTGCACACTTATAATCCCAATACTTGGGAGGCTAAGACAGGAGGATTGCAGGTTTATGGGCAGACTCAGCAAATAGTGAAACTCTCATCAACCTAACAAGACCCTGTTTCAAAATAAAAATGAAAACAAATAGAGCTGGGGATGTATCTTGGAGGTAGAATGCCCCTGGGTTTAATCCCCGGTATCCTCCCCCCATACAAAAAAAAAAAAAAAAAAAACTCAGAGACACCATATGAAAGACTAGTATATATCTTGTATCTGCACATTGAGAAAGTGCTGGCAATAAGATTAACTTATTTATAGTTTTTCTGTTCTTAACAAAACTTAAACTGAGTAACAGGTCTATCCAATAAGTAGATTCATGATTACAGTTTGATCTCATATGCACTCTGGATGTTGTTTCTTACTGAGGAAGTATCAATATTAATAATCACTGACATTTACTGAGCATTTACTATGTACCAAGTACTATAGGGAGGCTTTACATATTAATCCATTTAAAACTTCACAATAATTCTATATGTCTGGCACTATTATTTATAAGTGAAGAAGTGAGAGCATTTAGTTTCAAGGATATGCCTGTGAGCACATGACCAGTGAGAAGTATAGCTATGGTGAATTTTTTTGTGTGTCTGTGTGTGTAGCACTGGGGATTGAACCCAGGAGCATTCTGCCTCTGAGTTACACCCCCATCCCTATTTTATTTTTACTTCGAAACAGACTCTTACTCCTTGCTGAGGCTGTCCTTGAACCTGTGATCCTCCTGTTTCAGCCTCCCAAATACTGGGGTTACAATCGTGGGCCATCACGCCCAGCTAGGATGAAAGTCAAAACATGGCATCTGATTCCATGATCTACACTGAACTGTTTTGCTTCTTTCTAGCATAGTTGTGGAGTCCAGATTTTGGAGTCAGACATGCGGGATGGAGTGAGGCAATTAATTCCCCATTCCTTGTGCATCCTTTCCCATGGGGGTACTTTCACCTCTGGTTGCTTTCTGTCCCTTCATTCTCTCCTCAAGTGAAGAAGGCTGGTATCCCATTTGTGGGTAAGGAAGTTTAAACGGTTTTCAGAGCCTTGGCTCTTTCCCCTCTTCTCTTACTTGAAGTCTGTCGTTCTGTGAGAGGGCAAGCTGCACCCTCAGCTGCTCCATGGCAGTGCAGGCTGTCTTCCTGGGTACAACCAATAGTTCTTTGGGGAGGAGGATAAATTCAGTCCAGGGAAGTACAAGTCACCCTTTTCTCTTTATACCTAAGTCACCGCTTCCTGTTTACCTCTTTATTAATAATTTATCTGTCTGACTCTGATGTATATCTCTATGTTTGTGACACACTTGTTTATAGAAGAAGCATTATTTATTGACTCTCTTGAAAGATAGCCCCCCATACTTTTCTAAGCTTCAGTGTTTTTGTTTATGTGAAATCTTAAGCAGGTTACTTTGCTACCTTATGCCTCAGTATCTTCAACTTTAACATGACATATTTTTTCCTTTCTCATGGGTCTTTGTTAGGGTTAAATGAGTTAATATGTACAGAAGCATTGAAACATTTTTTAGGAGAAGAAAGGAGAAAAAACCCAAGATGTAGACGTTTGGTCTGAGGTCAGTGGGCTGAGGCTGGAGGGGGGAGATGAACTTTGGTACACTGTGTGTTTTTCATCATGATCATATCCTGATCCAGCCCCCTTGGACTTAACCCTGAGATTTGCCTATGTTATTTCATCTCATCTTTACAGAATTCTGTAAGATAGGCATTATTTCCCCCATTTTATGGAGATTGCAGCTTAGAAATGGGTATGTGTGTTAGTTTTCTGTTACTGTAACAAAGAACCCGAGATAAGTTGGTTGGCCCTGTAGTGAAGCCGCACATCATGGTTGGAGTGTGTGGTAGAGCAAGCTGCTCACCTCGTGTCCAGGATATATAAGAGAAAAACAGACTGGTAGTTGGTCTACAGTCCCTTTTGAGGGCATACCCCAAATGACATAAACATACTATTAGGCCATACCTCTTAAAGGTTTCCACCAACTTACAATAGCACCAAGTTAAATACCAAACTTTTATCACATGGGCCTTTGAGGGACAGTCCAGATACAAACTATATATAACAAACTTGCCCAGGTCACAAAGCTGGTAAGAAGAAAGTCTAGTATTCCAAACCAAGTCTGAAGGACTTACTCTTCCCAAGACCTGGCTCTGAGCATTATGGCAGGACCTGAGCATGGAAAAAGATCCTCCTGAGTGTAGACCAGTGACAGCATCACTAGATGACTGCGGAAAGGTGCGTTGGCCCTCAGAGCCCTTACATAGGTTGTAGGAATAATGGCTCAGAAGTTGATACATTCTTCCTTAATGAAAGTTTTAGTTTTTAAAATACTGGCTTCTAATACAGAATCACACAGTTTATGATTAAGAATCTCACTGCCTTTCTATATCCCCATCGTAAATCCTACATCCTCCAGTAAGATGGTTGAGGTTAATTCTTCCTGCACCATGGTCAGCTTTGTCAGCCCCCCTTAGTCTCGTCTATCCCTGTCCTCTCTTCACTCTCAGCCTTGAAAGCAGGGTCATTACTGCCCAAGCAGGAATAATATGGAGAAGGATTACACATGGCTTAGGGGAAATCCTGGTAATGTACCTACTCTGAGAACACAGAGAAGTTGCTTTCAAAGGCATCAGACTGAAAGACAGTTTGCAGAATAAATTGTCTTCTGCTTGTGGCTATCTTTTTGAGGGGGGAGTAAAAAGGCATTTTCTGAATGGACAAATTTGAGTCTAGTCATCATTAAAAACAGGTGCAGGTTCTTTGCTAAAACTAATATTAAATGAAAGCAACCTTTGTTGAGTGCCCTGTGCTAGGCTTTTTGATCTGCATTATCTCAATTCATCTTCATGATAATCCTGAAAGCTGAGTAGTATCATCTTTGCTTTTACAAAAGTGAAGCTGGGACCCAAAGCGATTGAATGCTTTGCCCAGGGTCACCCCTCTAGTAAGATTCATGTGCAAGTCTATCTGTTTCCAAAGCACCTTGTTCTTTCTTGCACGAGCTAGTTTATTAAATATGAATGGGTAAAACTTCACTAGAAGGCTTTTTCTTCAAAAGAAGCCCAGGAATCCCTTCCCTGCATGTAAGTGGACACATTAGTATGATCTCCATGTCTACCTATAAATTATCTATAGTGTGATCAATTCTGAACCTGGCAAGGACAAGCTTGGGCAAATAGCTCCTCTTTAGAGTCTAGAATTGGAGAGAGAATGGCTGTATTCGGTGCCATGAATTTTTCAAGAGAAATGTTGCAAGGGATAGAAATCTTGATAGATAAGTTTTTTTTTTGAAAAGCTCCATATGAGAAAATTTTCCACAAGGGACATCCCTTTTACCAACTTGGCAAAGACTGAAAATGCAGAGTTTCCAGGATCAAAGCGTACTTGCAATGTGAAGAACTATCCCCTGACAATTGGGCTAGAAGAGGGAGGTCTCCTTTAATCTTTTTTCCTTTGTTTTACTTTATATATTTTTTTCTGAGGAAAAAAAATTCCCTTTTCATTTTCTTTTGCTGACTAACTCTTCTCTTTAATCATTCTCATCTCCAGACCCGTGGCAATTTTCCCCTTTTACATTAAGACTGAATATAAACACAAATCAGATTTGAGTTTCTATTTCAGGGCATTTTTTCTTTCTCTTTTTTTATCTATTCCTGAAACGTTAAAAAAGTAAGTAACAGAAAGGCAAAGTGATATTAGCATGGAGACTTAGTGGAATCAGAAGTCTCCACCTTGGAGCTTCAGGGCTTTGCTCTGTGCCTTCCAAAGCTGTGGAGGAAGTTGGTCGTCAGCAACAGGAAAGCAATCTGGGTAAACCAAAGACCCCTTATGATTGTCATGAACTGGAGAGAAGAAATCGACTTTTGAAAGATCTCCAGAATATAAGGAAGTTCTAAAAAGAGAACCAGAAGTAGTTTCTTATAAATGAAAGTTGAAGATTTTTGGTAAGGAGCTCATGTGCTAAAGATTTTACAGTTTTATCTGGTGTGTCCTCACTTTTTAGGATAAATGCCAAAATAAGGAGTGGAGGAGAATCCTTACTTTATACCTATCTGGGGGTCTAAAATGGGTGCATGCAACTAAAGCCACTGTTTGCTTCTGGATTGTTCTTTTCAAAAAAAAAAAAAGCTTCAGTTATTAGGAAATAAAATTATCATTATTATCTCATTACAATAGAGCCCTGGATATGAAAAAAATTGATTACCTGATCTTTAGTTCTTTACTCTATTCTATCTGTCTTTAATTTTGTTGCTTGGGGATTATTGGACTATCAACACTCTTCCTGAATAATCAATCTGGTTAATTTAGCCTATAAACCACTTTTCCCCTTGTGTCTGGTGTAACATATTGTTTAGTAATGTGCCCAGTAAAGCAGAAAAAGGATCTCTCAGAAGTGGAAAAGGAAACAGCACTGAGATTTTGAACTTGGGCATCTTGCATTTTACCCGTCTGCTGGGCTTGTGTGATAATCGATTTTTTATTTATTTCGTTTTTAGCCATATGACTAACCCTACCTCATTGTGCTCGGTGGCTGAGCAGAATGCACGGTGTGATATTCTGCAGCGCCCACTCATTTTTTACTGCTTTTATGACAAAGCTGTCCCTCCACATGTCTGGTCTGCCCTCTGACCCATGGCGTTTGCTTCAAGTAAACACACCAGATGGTGGAGAAAAGTGATGGGTCAAAGAACAACCCTCAAGGGTCAGGAGTCACCAGATCCTCCTTCACAAAGCAAACTTAAAAGCAACAATTTCACCAAATGCTGTGGAGTGCTTTCCTGGTGGAAATGGAGGTGGGAAGGGGAGACCTTAATTACATATTTTGCTTTCAGGGTCTAATGGTTTAGGTACAGTGTCTATTGGCTAATTTGAACCTAAGCAATTTATGAGAAACGAGAAGACAAGTTGGACAGATGGATCAATCTTAGACTCGGCAAATAGCAGCAAGGTGAATAGTTTGTATGGGAAAAAGCAGTCCAAGCTCTGGCTAGAAAATGACACAGACACTTTAGACTCTTTTTCCTTTTTAGGGGCTATTGTTGAAAGTTGAGGCCAAAGAGATGCCATTCTCCAAAATACACTGGATCTCTAAGAAGGCTCTGGAAAACCCAGAGGAAGCCCATGTCTCTCTCCCTCTCCGTGTGTGTGTGTGTGTGTGTGTGTGTGTGTGTGTGTGTGTGTGTGTGTTGTGTAGTGTTAGTTACTGGATTTTGAACTCAGGGGCTTTCTACCTCCAAACTATACCCCTAGACCACTTTTAAAAATCAGTTTTAAGACACGATCTCCCTAGGCTGCTGAGAGTCTTACTAAATTGCTGAGGCTGGCCTTGAATCTGTGATCTTCCTGTCTCAGTTTTCCAAGAATTGGAATTACAGGTGCATGCAACAATGCCTGGCTTCTTTTTTTTTCTCCTTCTTTAGTGTGGTTTTAGGCAAGTCCAGGTATATGAACATTTTTTTGTGAGTTACTATAAATATGTTAAGCACAAGGTTTTTTTTTTTGTGTGTGTGTATGTGTGTGTTGCTTTTCTCAAAGGTAATTTAACAAAATGTTTATTTAAGTCATTTTATAGGACTGTGCATTTGAAAAAGAGCAGTGGAATAATAGTTACTCTTTGCAAATAAACTGGCAAAGATGATCACTGTTATCTCTCTTCCAGCTGGTGATAGCATGATTTGCCTGCAAAATATACTAGATTTTTACATAGCACCCTAATTAAAAAAATAATAAAGGGGAATAAACTTTGAAATTTTTCTCTTTGGGACATCGAAATACATCCATAATCCTAAAATTCTTTCTTGGCTAAATAGTATCTTAATGTCTTTCAGGAAGAAGTGTGTTTCTCAGTTGCTAAGCATAAGGGCTAACTTTTTTATGTTAAAATGAGTTCTCTAGCTAGGTTATAATATAAAATAGTTTAATTGGTATTCCAAATGTAGAGGTTATTTCTAGGGCTAAATTTGTGTCTTTAATAAGTTACCAAGCTTCTGTGATACATCATCCATGGAAAAAATGGTAATAACAGTTACTCTTTAAGTCTTTCCAAATTAACACTTAATAATATTAGTAATAACCACCAGTTACTGAGTGTTTACTATGACTGGAATCTTTATGAGGTCCATCAGATTTGATGGACCTAATGCCTAATTTGATTTTCTCAACTCTAGCAGAAATGATAGCAACTAGTGCTTACAAATTACCAAATGCTGGGTTTAATTTCTTATATATGTTATCTCAATAAACCCTCAAAACAACTCTGTAAAGTAGATATAATTATTAATGTCATTTTACAAGTAAAAAACTGAGGTTTAGAGAGATTAATTAGCTTGTTCACAACAATTCATCTGGTAAATGGCAGCAATAGACTTGAACCCAGGGCACAAGTTCTTAATTACTATTCTAGGTATTATTATTATTCATTCTATATTACTAATAGAATTCAAATTCACAGATGTTGCATCAGGCCAAAGTTACAGTGCTAGCATTAAGCAGGGGAGACATGCAAGTTCAGGTTTTTCTAACTTTAAAGCTCACACTAGATGTGGTAGAGGCTCTCTCAACAGATCCACAAATTAACTAATGTTCTCCATTACCTCTATAAAATGTACAAACTGGTACTCCCTCCATTGTCACAATTCAAGGCTAGAGAGCTGCTGTCTAGTATGTTTGTAAACTTCTGCTCTGATTAGTTTAGTAGTGTAGTTTCCAGCTGAACATATTATGATAGTTAATTATTTTCATGATTATGTAAAACAATAAAATATGAGAATGGAAATAGAATAATAATTTCCATGAAAACTGAACTGAAAGGGAAGACCTAATACAGGCAGGCTGAAAAAAAAATCAGCCAGATTAGGTATGAGTGATACAATTATGAAGGACTAGGGAAAAGAGTGAAGAAAAATCTTTTTTCTAACAATTGCTTCACAATTGCACTTAAGTTTTCATGCACTTAAATATTCTAAGATTGGCCAATAAGTGAATATTAATACATGCTAGATTAAAATTATATATATTAGTGGGTGTGGTACTGGAAGTTGAATCCAGGGGGTTCTGCTTCTGAGCTAGATCCCCAGCCATATTTCTTTTTTTTTTTTGTGGTACTGGGGATTGAACCCAGGGGCATTCTACTTCTGAGCTACATCCCCAGTCCTATTTTTTTTTTTTTAAACAGGGTCTCACTAAGTTGCAGAGATCCTCACTGAATAACTGAGGCTGTCCATGAACCTGGATCCTTTGGTCTCAGCCTCCCAAGTACTGGGATTACAAGTGTGGGCCACCATGCCCAGCTCATGTTTTTGTTTTGAAAAAAGGTTCCAATAGGTTGATGAGGATCTTGCTAAGTTACTGAGGCTGGTTTTAGACCTGCAATGCTCTTATCTAAGCCTTCTAAGTGCTGGGATTCCAGGCATGCATCACCACGCCTTACTACTTGTTATTTTCTGATTGTCTGATGATTCTTACTAGGAGAATTTCTTCTCTGTTGTCATCCTGTTTATAGCTGAGCTGTGGGCTCATTAACTCATTAACTTGACTCTACAGTTTAGTATATTGGCAGAGCTGAAGACAGAAGCAAAGCTGGAAACAGGATGTAACTCTGATTCTCTACAGTGTTGCTCTTCACTGCTCACCAAGGGTGATAAACTGGGGGGCTTGGGATCCTATGCTGGACAACCTAGTGAAAAGTTTTAGGGCTCAGGTATACCTTGAACGTTCCTCCTGCTACTTCATTTCCTGCCCTCACAATGTATTTTCCTTTTCTCAGACAGGTATTAACTTATTTGATTTTCAAAACCTCTAGGGAAAGAGATTTCATCACATTGTATTATGATTATCATTGTCATAAGAATTTTATTTTCCTTAGAGACTCTACCAAGATACACTCCTAAGATGCAGAGCTTTTAAGCAGTAAGAGAGACAGAAATGACTTATAATGACATGACAATATTGCTGAAGCTGTAAGTCCCAGAACTTCCCTAACTTGTCTCCCCCAACAACTTACTTGACATTTTCTGAATTATTCATAACTGAAAAAAGACATTGTGTTTTAGAATTGGTTATTACAATCAGTTTTAAAAATAATTTATTTAACCAGTTTCTATCAGTTGAATTAAGAAGAATACCAACTTTCCTGGAGGATTTCCTTGAAAGTAATCCATGATCTTACTTTCTTGAGAATTGACATGGGTAATGCTGAGTGAGTACTGGGGGGGACATTGCTATATTCACCCTCTTTTTTCAGGACTTATGTAATGTCCAGGTCTCCTATGTTAGTAACTATAGCTGAGTAGCACGTCACCCCACAACTTAATGGCCTATAACAGCAATACTTATTTACTGTCTCATGGTTTTTGTGAGTCAGGACTTGAACTTGGCTGTAGCTTGGCCAGGCAGTTCTGGCTTGGGGCTTATCATTAGGCTGCAGTCAGAGGTTGACTGGGCTGGTCATTTGAAGGCTGGGCTGGAACTGTAACATCTCCTTCTAACAGGATGGGCTCACATGGCAGGTTGGTTGGTGCTGGTTGTGGGTGAGCAGCCTCAGTCCTCTCTACATGGAGTTCTCTATGGGAGTGCTTGAGTGCTGCATGGCATTGGGCCTGGCTTTTCTCAGAGTAAGATATCAGAGAAAGAAAGGTAGAGGCTGTAATACCTTGCCCTAGCCTCAAAAGTTATACCCTGTCATTCCTACCATATTCTATTAGGCAATGTATGAGTCAGCTTTCTGTCACTGTGACAAAGTGCCTGAGCCAAGAAACCTAAAGGGAAGGAAGGTCTCTTTTTTGTCACAGTCTCAGAAGTCTCAGTCTATGCCTTCTCCACCCCATGGCTTTGGAGCCTGTGGTGGGGCAGAACATCAGGACAGAAGGGCACGGCAGAGGACACTACTCAATTCGTGGCAGCTGGGAGACAGAGAGGAGAGAGAATGATGTTTGGGTTCCCATATCCCCTTCAAGGGCGCTCCCTCCATGACCTAACTTCCTACCAGGAGGCCCCTGTCTCCTCAGGTTCCATTACCTCTCAATAGCACCACAGGTTGGCGATAATCCTTTTAATATATGGCCCTCAGGGGATATTTGAAATCCAAAACATGATAATATTAGATAGAGACAAGGATCTTGAGAACTGGTTATTAAATTCATTGTTTGTTTATTTATTTATTTATTTATTTATTTATTTATTTATTTACTTACTTACTTACTTACTTATGTTTTTGTGGTACTGGGAATTGAACTCAGGGGCATTCTACCTCCAAGCTATACCCCCAGCCCTATTTTTTATTCTTTATTTTGAAACCGGGTCTCACTAAGTTGCGGAGTGCCTCACTAGGTAGCTGAGACTGGCCTCGAACCTGGATCCTCCGGTCTCAGCCTCTCAAATGCTGGGATTACAAGCGTGCTCCACCATGCCCAGCTTAAATTCACTTTTAAATCAAACTTTAAAATCCATTTTCAAATCTTAGAGGCTGGCTACCACACCCTCCTGCATTGGAAAATGTGGTCATTGCAATACTAGCTCTCTGTCTTCTGTTTCAGAATTTAAGTTCCTTCAGTGCCTATGTTCTCATTTGGTTTCTCTCTTTTAGGTGCATAGGTTTTAAGAAGTCCTCCCCTTTTTTTTCTTTGGTTACTGGGTATTGAACCCAAGAGCATTCTACCTCTGAGCTATACCCCAGTCCTCTTTTATTTTTTATTTTGAAACAGAGTCCCACTAAGTTGCTAAGATTGGCCTCAAATCTGCAATCATTCTGTCTCAGCCTCCCATGTACTGGTGTTACAGGCGTGTACCATCTTGCCTGGCTTAAATAACTTTTTATATACTTTTTTATCCCTCATCATGGGTTTCAATCTAGTGACTGCATTAATTACATTTGCTGTGGAACAAATTATAACAAAATTTTGTGGTTTGAAACAACTATTTGTTTGCTTAGAATCTTTAGGGTCAGCAATTGGGCCTTGCCTAAGTTATGTGTTAGTGTGACCATCTGTGTTGCCTGATCCAAACCATCTGAAGCACGAAGGGGCTAGATGGTCTAAGAGGACCTCAGTCCTATGTCTGGTGTTTGACAGGTTGTCAACCCCTTGGTTCTCCTCTCTTTGACCTCTCCAGCAGACTAGTTTAGGCTCATTCACATAGAGATCTCAGGTTTGCAACCACAGTTAGCAGAGTCAAGCCCCAGGTGTCATCATTTTACAAGTCTCTGCCTGTATCATGGTAGTAAATATTATATTGTCTAAAGGAAGTTACGTGGAGACTCAAAAGGCTGAAAAATTGATGGCAATCCCTGGCAGGAAGATTGGCAAAGTGACATTGCAAAGCGGAGTGATACAGGATGGGAGGGATTGTCATGCTATCTGTGCAAAAGGTCTATCAAAGTGGCTTCCCACTGTGCTTCTGGGTAGCTCTTCCTTATCTACATCATGTGATAATCTGTAAGCTCCCTGAGGCAAGCACTGAGGCTGGTTTGTATTTTTCTGTACCCTTTGCACTTATTCCAGTGCTACATAAATATTTGGTGAATTGAACTGAATATTAAAACACTTTTCAAGACAAAGAGACTGTGGAAAAGGCATCTGGAGAAAGAAATTGGAAGACGTATACTCTATTGACAGTTTTGACTGGATTAGCTACTTAAACAACTACTCAATCCAGGCAAACAAAACCATTTGATTTTT
>PVLC010035591.1:0-16241 GCA_004027655.1 Graphiurus murinus | reverse complement strand
CCCTCCCCCGGTGGCCTCCCAACTCCTAACTTAATTTATTTTGACATCCTCGCCGCTGTCTGACCTCCTTATGGAGTCACGTGGTGTTTAAAACTCATTATCCCCCATTGAAACAGGAAGTTAATTAAACCTTTCACAGAGCTGGTGCTGACAAAAGTCAGGATGGCCCCTGGCACGGCTGCCCGTGGCTGCGGGGCCCAGGAACGGCTGGCAGTGGGGGAGTGAGCCCAGCCCGGAAAGGGGCCTGGGGACTGGTCAGGGCCTGTCCCCCAGAGCATTCTAGGGCTTAGTGTGTGTGTTTCCTAGGGTGAGTCTGGCTCTGCCGTTTCCTTACTGTGTGGCTACGGGCAAGTGACTTCACCTCTCTGAGCCCTCAGTTTATTCACCTACCAACTGGCAATTCTAACAGTTCCTCCTTCAGGGAGCAGTTACCCGCAGACAATGGGTTGACATATATGTGAGTGCTCGGCGTGGGGGCTGGCAGGAAGGGCCCCCCACTAGTTACCCCCTTCGCCGCTAGTGTAAGAGGACCGAGTGTTGAATGCCGAGGGGCAGGTGGGCCCTGCAAGCGGGAACAGAGAGGCCTAATCTTGTCTGACTGCATGGCTGTTCCATCAGGCAAGGTGAGCAGGCCGCCCAGCCACGGGCCAGCCAGATGTGCCCCGCAGCCTAAACGGCTTATGCAAAGACCCCACGGCCGATTTCTGGGCCCGCACACAGTGGTTCTGGAGCTGAGCAGGGCACGCACCTGTGAGGGTAGCCAGTGGCTCCTGGGGGTCTTGCACACTTCGGAGGCCTAAAGCCAGGTGAGCTGGCAGCTGTGGCTTCTCAGAGCCACAGGGAGGTGAAGTCATAGACCCGGGGCCGGGGCTGCCCGTGGGAGCGACAGACAAACAGAGGCGTCTCTGTGCAGCCTGGTGTCCCGCGGCCCTGACCTCTGACCTCCGGCCCCCCGCTCCCCTCCCCTCACTCATTCCTGAGCATCCTCTTCATCCTCTGAGGTCATTGCTAGAACATCCCGTGAGTCCTTTGGTTAAAGCCCAACAGCCGAGCCAGGCCCAGCATGTAGGAGGTGCTACCGTCAGCCCTGCCCACAGTGACAGAGCCACGGGGCCTCCAGCTGGAGGACCCTGCAGGCTGCACCCCGCCAGGGAAACCGAGGACCAGAGAGCTCGGGGCCCTGCCCAGGCTCACCCGCTCCAAAACAGCCGAGCAGGGCCCCAAGGCACATCTCCCCTCTCCTGGCCAGGCTGAGACGCAGCTCTCCCACTCCAAAGACGCAGAGCCTGGAAAGTAACTGGACGGCTGAGCCTCAGTATCTGCACCTGTAACATGGGGACCCCCCAAGGGGTGGTGCAGCGACAGCCTGGGGACACAGACAGGGTATCGTGCTGCTCCTGCCAACCACATGCCAGTATCTGAAGGCAGCCCCCTGCAGGTCCAGGGAGGGGAGAGGAGGCCCCCTCCAATGCAGGGCTGTGGGCCACTCAAAGAGACCCTCTCCTTAAAGCCTGGAGTCAGCCCCGGGGGCGGGGGTCCATCCTCCGACTCTGGATACAGGAGGGATTGTGAGCACGGCTGCTCACACACAGCCCACCCCTACTGCGCATGCCCGCCGCTCCGGCCCCAGAGCGTCTTCAGGCTGAGGTCAGGAGGAGGCATATGTGCCCAGGAGGGGTCACTATCAGGCCCACAGGAGTCCCCAGCCCCACTCTGCCCAGGAGATCCTGGAAGGTGCAACCATCAAAAACCTGCATAGGGCTGGGCGTGGTGGCTCACGCTTGTAATCCCAGTACTTGGGAGGCTGAGACAGGAGAATTCGGGTTCACTGCCAGCCTCAGCTACTTAGTGAGGCCCTTAGCAACTTAGTGAGACCCTGTTTCAAAATAAAGAATAAAAAATAGGACTAGGGGTGTAGCTCAGAGGTAAAATGGCCCTGTGTTCAATCCCAGTACCAAAAAAAAAAAAAAAAAAAAAAGCATTGCATAGGATCCTATGAGACTATGCAAGCCTGCCCAAAAGGAGGTCTCAGAAAAAGCTGGTGATATTTGCGGGGACAATGACAGGCTTCTAGGGTGAGTGCCGGAACCAGGCGGCCTTGGAGCGGGCAGCCCAGCTCAGAGCAGAGCCCCTCTAGCTTTGCGCCCCGTGTGGACACCCGAGCTTGGCTGACTTTGAATGTGAACTTGCCGCTTACAGCAGGACACGGGGCCAGGTGGAAAGTGGGCTTACAGTGGGAGTCTGTGGGTCTCTGCCTGGACCCGCTTGGCACCCCACACCCTGCTCTTCCGGCAGGGGCTCCTGAACCTGACCCGCCCTTCCTCAGGCAGAGAAAAGTGCTCCAGCCAGGAGCGGCGCTCCAGGGCAGCGGGACTTCAGCTGGCAGGTGTGTGACAGGGAGGAACAGGGGCCAGGCTGGGAAGTTCACACTTAACACGCAGTGATGGCTGTCCTGGAATTCTTTTTTTTTTTTTTTTTTTTGCGGTACTGGGGGCTGAACCTGGGGGCATTCTACCTTCGAGCTACACCCGCAGCCCAATTTTTTGTTCTTTATTTTGAAACAGGGTCTCACTAAGTTTCGGAGGGCCTTGCTAAGTAGCTGAGGCTGGCTGGGAACCCGGATCCTCCAGTCTCAGCCTCCCAAATGCTGGGATTACAAGCGTGCGCCACCACGTCCGGCTCCTGGAATTCTTAACTTTTAAACAAGGGCCCTGTATTTCCGTACTGCACTGGGCCCCACAAATGATGTAGCCAGTCTTGGTCGACAGGCTCTTGTGTCTGACCGGCCACCCTGAGTTGGGTGATCCGAGCGTGCCCCTCCTTCCTCGGGGCCTCAGCTTTTCCATCTGTATATGGGATCACAAGTTGGGTCAGGCAGAGAAGGGCCACAGGGATGCCAATCTTTCCCTCCTGTACCCTAGAGAGATACTGCTAATCCATGACCACAGAAAGCACCCCCCCTCCTGCTGACCCTCAGAATCCACCTCAACACAGATCTCTAGCCATTCCTTGAGCTCAAGCTCATGCAACCCATCTCAAACCCAGCACAGGAGCCCCGCCACCTCCTCTAGACCCACCAGCTCCCAGATCCCCATGGGGAGGAGGCAGGGTACTGTGGGACACCTAGCAAGGTGGGGTGCTCACCCAGTGGACAAGCATTTCGGAGACTCTGGACTAAGTGAGCCAACTGGACACGGGCCCCACCTCCCAGCTGTCAGACAGCAATGCCCACTTCCCTGGACAGAGACCAGGAGAAGGTGGCAGAGCTGTGAGTCCCGGGCATGCCTCTGCCCCTGGCCTTAGTGCTTCTGTCTGCCCAATGGGATGGACCCTCGCCCCCTGCTCCACCTGCTACTCCCCTGCACAGTGGCCTTCCCTGAAGGCGGCTTCGGGGTCAAAGGGCAACCCCCCTTCTCCTCTTCCTGATCTAGGGCTTTGGTGACAGAGGCCAGAATGAGGCAGGGTCTCACAGGCAGAGAACCCAGTACCCTGCAAGCCTCCGCCGTGACACTGCTGGTGACAGCTGTCCACGTGATAGCTATCTGCCGTCAGGCAAGAGACCCTGGTGTCTTTTCTGCAAGGGCCTGTCTATTAACTCCCTCTTTCTTACAACATGCAGGGAGGTGACCAGCCCAAGAACATGAAAAGAAAATTCAACTCGGCGGGCAGTGGGGGCTCGCCACTCCTGTAGATCCCCCCAATCCACGTGACTTTGAGTACTTCCCCAAGCCTCAGTGTCTTCACTAGAAAAGTGGGGCACCCCTGGGACCCCCGGCTCATACCTCAAAGCACAAAGGGTGGGTTTTTAATCTGCTTCTAGGAGCTTGCAGACTTCCCTGTTTCTGGGCCTGGGGGCTGTGCAGGAGGGCCTCCCCCCAGGGTGAAAGAGGAGGCTGGCCTCCGTGCCCCTCCCTGGCTTCCGGCCAGGCCAAAGCTCTAGGGTGCGACACCCGAGGTTACCGCTCCCTTCAAAGACAAGATCCGCACCACTGAGGTCACCGCGGGCTGCCAGAGTCAGGGAACGCTCTTGCAGCCTCAGTGGAAGCCCCCTCCCCGGCTAGAACACCCCAAGTCTGGCCCAAACAAATGTGGGTGTCCAGGCCTCGGACTTCCTGACCCGCGCTCGGCGTTCACTCTGCAGGTGGACAGGCCAGCCCCAAATCCACGCCGGGACCTTGACGGTGAGTGCGGAGTTACAGAGTAGAGGGGCATGGCCCCGCGGCTGGGGCTGTCGTGTCCCATCAGTTTTGGGGGCGAGGTGGGCGCCGACGGGTGGGGCCACAGGGTCCTTGGGCCCTTCTGGACGTGGTGCCGCAGAGCAGCTGGACCGAATAGGTCGCCAAGTTCCAGCCTGGCCCGAGGACCAGCCTCAGAGACCAAGAAACAGAGGAGGTTCTTCCTAGGACTGAAGGCGGGGCCAGCGCGGGGAAGAACCAGGCGGCCGGGGGCGGGGCCAGGGCGCCGGGGGCGGGGCCAGCGCGGGACCGGAAGGCCGGGGGAGGCGGGGCCAGCGCGGGGCCGGGGGCGGGGCCAGCGCGGGGAATGACAGGCCGGGGGTGTGGCCAGAGCCGCGAAGGACGGCCGCGGCGCCTGGGGCGGGGCGGGGCGGAGCGGGTGGCCGGCGACGCGCAGGCCCCGCCCCCACCGGCCCGCCCGCCCGCTGCGCCCTCGCGGTGCCCGCCGGCTCGCCGCTCGCTGCCCGCAGGTTCCATTGAGAAAAGCCCGGCGGCGGCGGCGGCGGCGGCGGTGTGTGCGCGGGAACGGAGGAGCCGGCACCGGCACCGGCCCGCCGCCCGCCCGCCGGGAAGTCCGCGCACCCGAGCGCAGGACCGTGGCCTCCGGCCTCCGCGGCGGCGCCAGCGGCTCCCGGCCGGGCGCGGCGGGCTGGGGGCGCGGGCCCGGGCGGCCGTGGAGCCCGGGGGCCGGGGGCATGAGCCGCCCCGCGGCCCCACCGCGCCCCCGCCGCCCGCCGCCGCCCGCCAGGGGCTAGAGGCGGCCGCCGAGAGGGCGCGCGGCGCCGGAGACATGTCCAGGAGGAAACAGAGCAACCCCCGGCAGATCAAGCGTGAGTCAAACTTTGCCCGCCGACCCCCGCCCGCGCCCCGCCGCCGAGCGCCGCCCCCGCGCGGCCGCCCATCCCCGCGCTGCCCGCGAGCGCCGGCGACCTTCACCCCGCGCCGCGCCCCCCGCGCGGTGTGCCAAGCGCGCCGTAATCTAATCTGCTCCGGCGGGCCGGGCCCCCGCGTCTCGGCTCGGGCACCGGGGGTCCGGCCCAGGAGGGGGTGGTGGCCGGCGGGAGGGCCAGGAGGAGGCTGGGTGGAGGCGCGGCCGGGGCAGCGGGCGGCCACCTCGCGGCCCGCCCCTCCCCCCGCATCTCCGAGATGGTGCGGCGATAGGGCGGCCCCGATCTGGGCTCAGATAAAGTTTAAAATATTCCATTCTGCAAGTCCCATCCTGATAAGATCGCTCTGTCGGGACGGGCTGAAATTGTGATCTTATCTCGCGCGCTTGACTCTCTCAGGCTTTGTATCTAGAGGGAGAAAAAGAGAGACCTGGGACGGAGAGGGGGCACCTGGGGCTGCCAACGCACGGCCAAGTGGCGGGGACCTGGCAGTGGGCGCCCACCACCGTGCCCGGCTGTGCCGCGTGTGTGGGAGTGCAACTGCGTCAGCCCATGTGCTGGTACTCCAGCTCCCCAGACCACCCCCCATACACACACACACACACACACACACACACACACACACACGGCTCTGGGGATTTGAACCTAAGACCTGCCTGCCTGGGACGCCTCCTGGAGGTGGGACCCTCGAAGTGTTCCCAGCAGGGCTGAGGGGACATGCCCACCGGGCACCTGCACCCCCACATCCTAGGAGGCTGCCCCCAGTCAGTGGAGGCCCCGGGAGGACTGGGCCCAGGCCGGCGATGCCCCAGGGTGCGGCCAAGTTTCTTTCTGGTCTAGCCTTTAGATACCCCCCCCCCCCCCAGCCTTCTGCCACCGCACCAACAATTATTGCCCAAACCCCCATGATAAGCGCGCCGGGCACTCTCTGGACCACTGGGCTGCCGGACCACTTGGCGGAGCTGAGGAGGGAGAGCGCAGGAAGCGCCCCTCCCCACGCCAATAATAACTTCGCGCCTCTGCGCCCAGAGCTGGGGCAGGCAGTGCAGTGGGGGGGGGCTTCCTCCCCAGGCGCCTCCCCCTGGCCAGACCGGCAGGTCATCTGGGCCCGCCTGGGAGGCGAGAGGGGAGCCAGGCCCGCTGCCCAGCTCCAGGCGCCTGGGCACTGCGTCCTGTGCCCACAGGACAGCTGCCACCAAGCCCTGGTGTGCGCCAGTCTGTGGGAGTGTCCCTACTCCCTTAGGTGTGGGGAGAGGGGGAATGCCGCGTGAATCCGGGTTCCCGTAACCCGACTCCCCAAACGCAAGCGGGACCTGTTTTCCGAAAGTCGCCTTCTATCATGTTAACTCAAGTATTAAAACCACCCACAGGTCCCGATCGGCAGAGCTCGGTCTCTGGTTTCTTTTTCCCCTGTTCCCCCGTGCGCCTCTCTGCTCCTTCAGTTCTCGCGTATATAAGTGTGTGCGCGCGCGTGTGTGTGTTTCAGCTTGATGAGAAATGTAGATCGCTGGGGCAGGGAGATCGCAGGTTAGGAACAGATCGCCAGCGCAGATAAGGCGGCGGGAGCGGGGCTGGGTCGGCTAGCCGCGCACGTAGGGGGACCTACTGCGCGAGACAGCCCCTGCGACCCCCCTCAGCGCGCCCCATTTCTCGGACGAGGGAGGGTGCCCTCCCCGCAGCTCGGGCCCTGGGCGCCTCCTCCCCCTGGCAGATCTAAGCGCGTTAAGATGCGAAAGCTGATTGTCACCAAGCGGCGGCGCCCGCCCGCCCTCCCTCCGCCCGCGGCTGTGCGTGCCGCCCCGGCAGCTGTGCGCCCGCTGCCCCGGCTTCACCTGGGGCCGGGCGCTGGCTGTGGAGGGGAGGGGGCGAGCACTGCGGGACGCCACCCCCCCGCTCCCCCATCAAAGCCGGGGCGCAGCTGCCCGGGCCTCTGTGCTCCTTTTGTTCTACGCGGAGATAGAGATGTGCCGCGCTGATAAGGCGCGCAACCGATGTGGGCCGCGATAGGCGCTTCCATTTATTAACTTCAAACGTGGGAGGGGGGAGGGCGAGGCAAGAGCGCGGCCTTGGCCGGCCAGATGGCTGAGGCGATAGGCCGGGCCCCTGGCGGGGAGCACAGGGCAGGGCGCAGCGCGGGACCCCCGGCGCCCCCAGCCCGCTGAGCTTTCCTCCCGCCCTGGCTGATGTGAGCTCTGATAAACGCGGGCCGGTCGGCCCGATGGCGATCGCCAAGAGCGATAAGAGGTCTTATCTACATCCACCAGGCCGGCCGGGTTCGAGGCACACAGCACCGCGGGGGCGTCTCGGCTGGGGCAGTGGGGGCCCCGAGGGGCGGAGGCCCCCGGGCTGGGGAACGTTCGTCAGCGCTGGTCCATCTGGAGAGCTTTTCCCCAAACATACTTGATGGCCAAGAAGTTGATCCTCCCCCTGCGGCCGGTGGTACAGTCCGTCAAAATGAAAGAAAACTGCACAGGCCGGAGCTGAGGGAGCGGAGGATGCCCGCCCCTCATTCCTGCCCCCTGGCCTGCCTGGCCAGAGGGCAGTGGCCCTCCGGAGAGGTGGTTTCCTCTGAATCCTGCGGGTTTGCTGCTGGCTCCTGGCAAGGGTTAGGTGTCACCTGCTTGGAGTTTCCTTAAACACTCCGGGTGGTTTCCATGGACCTGGCTAGTGTGTGTGTGTGTGTGTGTGTGTGTGTGTGTGTGGAGTGGGGACCCAGGGTGCTGATGTCTTTTCCAAAAGGTCCCCCAAATCAGGGAAAGGTCTGTCCCAAGCTGTCTTGTGTGTTTACTGAGCAGCTGCTTTGTGCAGGCCCTGGGCCTCAGCAGCTGCCCCACAGCAGATATGAGGGGGGAGGGGTTGAGAATACTAGTCAGGGGCTCAGCACAGTCAGACTGCCAGGAAGAAGCCAGCCAGGGGGGCCCTTCCAGAGGCCGTAGGCCAGCCTCGGTTTCCAGCTCTGAAAAATGGGCTGATTCTTCCCTGCAGGTTGGGGGTAGTGAGGGCTGAGAGGCCTCGTGTGGCCTGGGGGAGGGCTGGCCTATATGGAAGGTGAGAACCAGGTCAGGGAGGTGGCGGGGTCCAGGCTGGTCCTCAGTGCCCCTTCCTGAAAAATGGGCACAAGAACGAGTCCCTGGGGCCGTTGGGAGGGAGCTCCAGGTCCGGCCAGAGACAGAGAGAGGCCCCCCTGCGGCAGACAGGTGCCCGCCTGCATAGGAGGCCCGGCAGCTGCCCCATCTCAGAGGAGGGTGTTTTTCACACATTAGCAGAGTTTGACTTAAACAAGTTATTGGTAGCCACAGGATGACTAATTCACTCCGAGCTTCAAAGCCGAGAGGGCGGGCCGGCCCCGGTCCAGGGAGAGCCAGGGGTTAGGGCAGGAGAGTTTGTGAATGGAGGGACCAACTGCCGAGAGCCATCCACAGCCCCTGGTCAGCTCGGGAGCACCCCGCAGGTCCCCAGCCCGCCTCGAGGGCAGAGCACGGAGCAGAGGGGCTCCCGGGGCCCAGTGGCCCTTGATGCCCCCATCTGGGACAGGGCATGTTGCCTTCCAAAGCTTCCGTTTTCTCCTTTGTGAAAAATGGCCTAGCAGCATCTGCCCTCCAGGGGTCAGCAGGGTATCGGTCCTGCCCTCAGCTGACCTGGCTCCTGCCGTCCCCAGCCCTGGCCGCTACTCTGAGGGGTCAGCACCTATGGTGGGCCTCACACCTGCGGTATCCTGTGTCCCAGGAGCTCGAACTGCTGACCTTCGCAGTGGAAGTTCTAGTGGACTCCAAGGGTCTGCTGGAGCCCCCGTTCCCCCCACAGTGCGTGCTTGTTAGGGTCTCACCCCAGCTGTTGGCCATCAGCCGTCCCGTGTTCCTGGGGCCCAGGGAGGACGGTCAGCTCGCACACCATTTGCCAGTGATAATGGTAGCGGCTGGTACGTAAGACCCTTGTTCCATCCCTGGTCGCGGAGAACCTACAGCAGTCTTCTTCCTAGCGCCGTTCTCTGGGACAGCAAGCAGAGAAAACAAGTTTCTCACCCGAGAGAGGGACGGAGCCGGAGACCACCGTGGCTGTGGACAGCGTACTGCCTCCTCCCCACTCCAGCCTCCGCCTGCCCTGGGCCTCAGTCTCCACGTCTGCGGAATGGGCAGAGGGGAGCTGCAGCCCTCTGAGGTCTTTCCCCGGCCCTGTCCCCACAGCTCCTGGTGCCCCCCTTCCTAAGACACCACAGCGCAGGGGTGGCCCCTGGGGAGGCCTCACCCGGCCCTACCCAGGCTTGAGCCCCGGGACCTGGTCCCTCCGGCCCTGGCCCCTCCCTGGAGGTCACCAGGAACCCAGCATGGCACCTAGCACGCCGGGATTTAAGTGGGTCAGTTGAGGAAGAAAGGAAGGGAATGCGATGCCATTAATTGTGCCCCTTATCTCCTGTTTCTATGCCAACCAGACGTTCCTGGGGCTTGACGGGCTCGTGAATAATACTCCCGGCTGGCCTATCTGCCATCGACAGCCCTGCTCCTAGAGGCAGCTGTTACCTCCCCGATTGGTATCGCCACCCCGTGGACCCAGGCCTGGGCCTGCAGGGAGGCCAGCTCGGCTACACTCGGCCCCTGCCCGCCGTACCCCCGGTGGCGCGCCTGGCCCCATTTCACAGAGGGGGACACTGAGGCCACGGCCTCCCATTGCTCTCAGGCAGGCCTGGGGAGCGCCTGTAGGAGCGGCCGTCTCGGTGCCCTGCTGTGTAAGCGGGCCCGCTCGGGCTTCGTGGCCCTGGTTGCATGGTGGGAGGCAGGCGGGACCGGTGGCTGACGGGTGCCCGCCCAGCCGGGGCCTCGGCCTCGGGCCTTTGCACAGGCGGCTCCGGGAGGCCCGGAGGGAGGTCTGTCCACACCGCCTAGCAGCCCTGTCACTCCAGCCTGTCCTCCTCCGCTGCTGGGTCCGGGGACTGAGCACAGGGCGGGACTGTCCTGCCCCACACCTGGGGCCTGCTTGGTCCAAAGAGCTACTCGGCATGAAGCAGCCTGGGCTCACGGCCTGGCTCTGCTGTCTTCCAGCCTCAGGACCGTGGCAAGGGGTCTACCTGCAACCAGGGGGACGTGGAGGGACCTGTTCTTTGCCCGAGGTCCACCATGGCCTCCTCCACCCTCCTCCTCTCCATCCTCCCTCTGTTCTTCCTCCCCTTCCTCCTTCTCCCCCTCCTCTCCATCTCTGCCTCCTTCCTCTGCTCCTCTTCCTCCCCCTCGTCCCTCTGCTCTCCCTCCTCCCTCATCTCCTTCAACACCTTCTTCCTCTGCTCTTCCTCTCTCTGCTGCTCCTCTTCCTCCTCCTCCAATTCACCTCCCCTTCCTCCTTCTGCTCCCCTCCTCCCTCTGCTCCTCACCTCTCCTCCCCCTCCTCCCTCTGCTCCTCCTCCCTCCACTTCTCTCCCTCCTCTCTGCTCCCCTCCTCCCTCTGCTCCTCACTTCTGCTCCCCCTCCTCCCTCTGCTCCTCCTCCCTCCGCTTCTCTCCCTCCTCTCTGCTCCCCTCCTCCCTCTGTTACCTTTTCTCTTTCCTCTCTTCCAATCTTTCCTCTGCCTTGCTCCCTCTACTCCTCCTCCCTCCTCCCCTCTTCTCTGCCCTCCTCTTCCCTGTGTTCTCCTTCCTCCCTCTGCTCCTCTTCCCCCTCCTCCCTTTGCTGCCTTTCTCTTTTCTCTCCTCTTCTAGCTTCTACTCCCTAGCCCCTGACTTCTCTTTCCTTTGCCCATCTCTCTTTAACCTCCTCCTGCTTACTCTCCTCCCTCTGCTCCTCCTCCTCTCCCTCCTCCTTCTGCTCTTCTTTCTCTCCCCATCCTCCATTCTCCCTGCTCCTCCTCCTCTGCTCTGCATCCTCCTCTCCTCTCCTGGCCCTCCTCCACCTCCCCATGGCTGCTCTGTGGGCCAGATCTGAGATGGAGAAGCCTCTCTCCAGGCTCCTTCCCAGAAGGTCCCAGCACATAACATACAGGATCCTGCCCTGGGGCCCCACCCCTGGTCATGGGTAACCCCAGCACTGCCCACTGCTGGCTGCCTCTCCTTCCTGCTCATCCTGCTGCAGTGTGGCCGGCAGGTCCCGGGCTGTGCTGCCTTGTGGTGTCTCCTGCCTTCTCTGGGCTGAGGATTCCTGTTGTCAGAGAGGGAGGGGAGGAGGAGGAGGAAGAGGAGGAGGCTGCCTCTGCATTTGCCCCCGCCCCCACCTCCCCACAGGGCTCTGGGAGGCTCTGGACCCAGCCAGCCGGGGCTGAGGGTGTGGGCCAGGCTCTACAGAGGAGGGGCTGGCGTCCTAGGGACGAAGAGGGGGCTTGGGCAGCGCCAGGAGAGCGGGGCGCCCTCCAGCCTGGGAAAGGGGGTCCCGGAGCAGGGTCCCTGGGAAGGCAGACTGAGCAGTCCCCGGCAGACGCTCCCTGGGCAGGAACAGCTCAGTGCCCAAGGGCCGTGCCCTAGTTCAATTTCCCATTTCAAAGGAGGACCAGAAGGCCCCAGGCGCCCAGATCCAGTCGTGCCAGGGTTCCCGGGTCTGGAGAGTCGCAGCAGGGCCGGAGGGCTGCCGGCTCAGTGCTGTGCAGACACGTGTGCGCACGGTGTCTCCCTAGCCGGGCTGTATTGACGCGCAGGCGGAGCTGGTATACAGTGACTCGCCGCTCCCCTCCCTGTGGCCTCCATGCCCCTGTAGCCGTGGGGCCCCCGGCAGGCCGAGGACAGTGAGCTGGCAGCCTGGTGAGGAGGGGCCTTGCCCAGGACCCAGACCTTCCGCCCCACCCAGGCCTGGGCTGCACCTGGAGACTGCGGGCTGCACGAGCTTGGCCTTGAGGCCTGGCCCTGCTGTGACCCTGTGGGGCAGCTGTATCCTGCCCTCCCTCCTGGCGTCGGGCCTTCTCCCCCAGGGTGCCTCCTCATTAGTTGGGCCATCTTACAGGGAAACTGAGGCCCGAAGGAGCTGGTCCGGGGGTTCCTCCCCGCCCCCATCCTGACATCCCTGGATCTGTCCTTCCTTCCCTCTCCTCTGCGGCTGAGTTTGGGAGAAGGCAGTGCCGGCTGGGCAGGACTGTGGCACTGGCCTTGGGCAGGACGGGCTGAGTGGACAAGGGCCTCCCTCTGCCTCCGGCCCACTCCTGACCTCTCCAAGGCCCAGGTCGCCCACCTGCAGCATGGGGGTGCTGCTGTGTGCCTCTGCACGCCAGTGAGGTCAGAGCCAGGCCCGCCCTGGTGCTTAGGTCCCTTGATTCCTGTCCCAGGGCTGGCGTGGGGGTAGACCTGGAGTTCTCAACCCTTTTTTTGTGTGTGATACCGGGGATTAAACCCAGGGGCATTCTACCTCCAAGCTACATCCCCAGCCCTCTTTTTATTATTTATTTTGAAACAGGGTCTCACTAAGTTTCGAAGGGCCTCACTAAGTAGCTGAGGCTGGCCGAGAACCTGTGATCCTCCTGTCTCAGCCTCCCAAGTACTGGGATGACAAGCGTGCGCCACCACACCCGGCCTCAACCCATTTTGAACCCTAGAAAATGGAGGATAAGAGAAGGTGGGTGGCTGCCTCAGAGTCACACAGCCCAGGACTGGTACTGTTGCAATGGGACCAGAGCCAGCTGGGGGTGGTCTGCATAAGTCCTGCCTGCCCCCAACACCTGGTGGATTGGCCGCCAAGCCACGTGGGTTTTCTGAAACTGGGCGCCTCCGGGAGCTTCCGGGCGGGTGGCCCCCACTCAGGCCAGACTCCATCTGGAGTTGTGGCTTTCTGCACCTCACTTCTCTGAGCCCCCGTCTCCCTCTCTGCTGGTGTGAGCGTCTTGGGGACCCGGGCTGGGCTCTGAGGGTACCTGGTCCCCATTCAAGGCACGAGCTCCCGGCCTCAGTTTCCCACCATAGATTGGACCTCCATGCTGACCTCACAGGATTGATGAGGCCTGGCAGAGGTCTGCATCCTTTAGGAGGGTCTTGGTGAGGAGGGCAGGGGCCACCTCTCCCTCCCTGACCGCCCTGCTTTTTGCCCATTCCTCCTGGCATCTGGCTCCAGCCCTTCCGGCTTTCCCCATCTGTCCTGGACACTCGCACCTGTCACAGCCCCCTGCCTCAGTTTCCCTTTTCTCCATCAAGACTGCACCCAGAAGTCAGTCCCAGAGAGCAGGAGGGGAGGGGCCCCAGCCAGGTGGTCTTGGCTTCTTTCCGCTGAAGTTCCTCCACCGGGGCTGGGGGCAGCACCTCACGGTGGACGGTGAGTGTGTCCTGTGTACTGCTGGACCCAGTCCCCAGTGAGGGCTCGGGCCTGCGGGGGTCCCCAACATCGGGCGATCGATCAGGCCCTCCAGACCAGAGGGGAAGCCAGGGCTGAGCGCCGTGGCGGCCACGGGGCCGGGGGAGCCCAAGCCGGGCCTCATACTGCACTGTGCCCAGAACCGCAGGCATGACCTCACTCCTGCCAGCAACCTTCCAGGAAGGTCCGGAAGGGGAAACAGAAGCTTAGAGCGTTTGAAGGTTGGGTCCAGCGCCGACCTTGGGGGGAGCCACCTGTGGACGCTTCAGGATGGCAAAGGCTGCGGGCAGCTCTCCCGGGCCCAGCCATGCCCATCTTCCAAGCCCAAAAGACGGAGGCTCCCTGGGTTCTGGGCTGGTCTAGTGCTACTGTTCCTCAACTGTGTGACCTCGGGCTGACTCCTTCCCTTCTCTGGGCTGAGGCAGCTGCATACAGGGGCTAGCCCTGCTGGGCAGTGCCGGAACAAGAACTCAGGGCTCCATTTACGAACTCTGGGTGCTCTGTCCCCAAAGGCACTGGGGAGGGCAAGCAGCCCTCCGCTATTTGAGGGTGTCCTCTGCAGGCTCCAGTCGCAAGGGGCGGGGTGTAAGGACCTGCCGAGGCTTAGGGCCTAGGTAGGCTCAGGTGGGGACAGGAGCCCTGCAGTCCCAAGCAAAGAAGATGGAGCGCTTACACCCCACCTCATCGGCACCGACACCACCTGCCCGCTTCTCATTCCTAGGCCTGGCACAACTCAGGAAGGCCCGGGTCCACCCAGCACGCTGGGGTCCTGAAGTGCCTCCTGCCTTGGTTTCCCCTTTTGGTCAACAGGCTCAACTCCGCCAAGCACGAGCGGCCCGGCCCGGCTGGCCAGTCTCTCTCCCCGTGCGGCTGAAGCCTGGTCCCCCGCACTGTCTCCCAGTCCGGGCCTCCGGCGGGCGCAGGTTTCAGCTCCTGTGATAACTCGGAAAGTTGAACTGGCCCCATTACCGCGCCGAGATGGTTGGCGAGATACCGCCTCGATAATGGACGAGATACCAGCTTCTCGGTGGCCAATGGCCCAGCCTCCCCGCCCATTAACATTCCCCACCAGCGATCCCGGGCCTATCTCCTCTATTTCCACTCCTCCCGCAGATAAGAATGGAAATTCTGACTTCATAGCTCACTGATTAAAGTGTCTGGATTTCTCGATAATACACAGATAAATTATGTTTTTGAAAAAGAAGGTAGGGAGAAGGTGGGGGGGTGGAGCCCCGGGAGGGGAGCCCTTGGCCGTCTCTCCTGGCCAGTCGGGGCACCTCCGAGTGTCCAGCTGCACCGCAAGGCCTCTCGGTGAGCCGCGGCAGGGCCAGGCCTTCGAGGCCAGCGGTGGAGACGGGGCTCAGTCAGACCTAGCACCAGTAGTCCAAGGCCGCAGGGTCAGCGCCCCAGGCTCCCCGGCCAGGTGGTGGGCACACTCGGCTGCCTGTTCCAGCCCCGGGGCAGTCCCCCCGCCCAGGTTGCCCTCCTCACAGGCTCCTCAGAAGTGTGCCCAGCCCTGGTGGGGTCTTGCAGCTGGGGTCCCAGCCGTCCCCCCGCCCGCACCGAGGCCGGCCTCACCTGCCGCGTGGGAAGGGGACTCTGCCCTCGCTCAAGCCCCGCCCCCTCCCCAGCCATTTCCATCAGCCTCCAGCCCTCCTGCCTCAGCAGCCCGGCCGGCTGCCACGGTGACAGTCAGTCAGGCCCAGATGGGACTCAGGTGCCGTCGAAGCGTCTGTCTGGATAAAGCCGCCTCCTTCAGCTGATCTGAGATCCTGCGCTGATGTTGCGATTAGCAGCGATTAGGGGCCGGCGTGTGGCTAATCCTCCGGCTGAGGGACAGGGAGGCAGCGCGGGTGGGGCAGAGGCGCCCACTGTGTAGGGGAGACACCGAGGCCTGCCAGCCCTGGCATCTCCTTGGGGCAGCGGCAGGTGCTACCTGGGGCTCTCAGCAGGCCAGGGCAACCAGACGTCTCCCCTCTCTGGATTTTACTTATTTATTTGTGCTAAGATTGAACCCCGGGCATTCTACATCTGAGCTGTACCCTAGCCCTATTTTATTCTTTTTTTTTTTTTTTGGCGGCACTGGGGATGAAACTCAGGGGCATTCTACCTCAGAGCTATACCCCCAGCCCTATTTTTTATTCTTTATTTTGAAACAGGGTCTCCCTAAGTTTCAGAGGGCCTCACTAGGTAGCTGAGGCTGGCCGTGAACCCGGATCCTCTGGTCTCAGCCTCTCAGGTACTGGGATCTGGGATTACAAGCATGTGCCCCCACCCCCAGTTGGATTTATTTTTTAAGCAACTTGAAAAATGAGAATTTCTGGGGTCCCAGAGTCAGGAAAACTGGATAGGGACTAGCAACATTACTGGGTGACACCGGGACTCCCTAATTATAAGTATCCTAATGGGGGCCACTATTGGTAATAGCTATCTTTATTGAGCCCTTGCTGTATGCAAGGACTAGGATCGACCTGCCTCATGGCCTAGGGTCCTGTAAAAACCATTTCTCCTCTGACAACGCAAGGCTCAGAGAGGTTGAGTAACTCCCAGAAGGTCACACAGTACTGAGAGAACAGGAGAGTCTCTGGCATAGAGGCTGGGTCCAGGTCTGGGTCTCCATCTGCCTTCAGATTCTGGGGTATTTACAGCTGTGGGGCTCCCTCCCAGGGGACCTGCCCCTTCTGTTTCAAGGAGAAAGCTTGGGCACAGAGAGGGTAAGTGGCTCCTCAGGGCCGTATCCCTGTCCTGGACCAGAGCAGATGGAAGCTGAGGCTTGTCCGTCTCCACTCTTGCTTATTTCTTGGGGTTCATTCGTCTGCCTCCACGAAATAAGCTCCTTTGGCAGGAAAGTTGGTTTCTGTCTTTTTGGG
>PVLC010035590.1:0-16214 GCA_004027655.1 Graphiurus murinus | reverse complement strand
ACACCAAGGTGGAGGTCAAATGCTGCTCTTAGGTCATCATTAAAATTGAGAACGGACTAACACATTTAGCAATGCACAGGTCATTGGTGACCATCTCAACAGTTATTTATACAGAGTAGTAGGGGTGAAAAACAGACTGGTGTGAACTTTTAAAAGAAAATGGTAGGGCTGAGGGTGTAGCTCACTGGTAGAGCACTTGCCTAGCATGTGCAGGGCCCCAAGTTGAATCCTCAACACTGCAAAAGCAGGGGGGGGGGGAGTAAATTAAGTACAGAAATTGTAAAATATAGGTAAAACTTTTACAGTGAGTTTTGATGCGAAGGGAAACAGAGAAATGGAGTTGTAGCTGGAGAAGTGAAGTCACATGAAGGGTATCTTGTTATCTGATGTGATATTTTAAATAAGAGAAATAAACATATGTCTATGTTTGAAGAAAGTCATTTGGAGAGAAAGAAAATTGTTGATGTAGGAAAGAGAGGGGAGAATTGTGGGCTAAGTAAGGGTGAAGTCTAAGTACGAGTGGACTGATTTGTTTGGGGCAGGAGCAGGAATAGTTTGTTCACTGTGAACTATCCTATCTCCAGAAATTGAGTTACTCCTCTGTTGTGTATATTTCACCATTTTGTCCAAACAGGGAGCCTCTGTCTCCCTTGTCCTGCTTCTGCTGGAACAGGATTGGCATATTGCGGTCATCAAGAGTATCTTGATTCCTTCCTCCTAAAGGCTGGGCCGCTTTAACATCCCTCCGGGCCAATGTCTCTGTGATGGTGCTTGCCTCTGAGTACCCACTCTCAGATTATTCCACATACAAGGGAATATAAGGGAGTGACCCACCTTGGCTGGCTAACTGCAGGCCTATGTTGAATTTGTCTCAGGGTATGGAAAAGTAATTATATGAATCTTTGAAGAGGAATGAATAGCAAATCATTCCTATATTTGTTGTGCAGAATGTTTGTTGTACAGTGTCATATGCGTGCGCACGCGCACACACACACACACACACACATGCTGCGTGTTGCCTGTTACTTAATCAGCTTTGTCAGGTTGGGGGAGAAAGTGCTTTCTTGTTGTATGATTCAGAAGATTTGAGGTGTCCTTACTTCCTCTCTTCCCATTTATTGCCTTCTCCCAGATTGGCACCTGCTGAGGAGTAATTAGGGCAGTCCTAATTTGGACAGCCAAATCCTGATTACAGTGAGAGGAAAAACAGGAAATGTTCTAGTTTTGCTGCCAGCAAATGACTGACTTAAATAGAAAGCCATATACAATTCAAATGATCCCAAATGATATAACATTGGGGAAGGAGGAAGGGAGCGGAGAAACATTGCAATCTGATCTTCTCCCGCGTGACGCCCAGCAGATAACTTTCGCAGAGGGATGGGATCCACAAGCTCACAATGCCCTCTGCTGAGGATCAGGTTGTTTTCCAAGCTTGCCCTGAGAAGCCGAGCAGCCACTGGAAGTTCAGATCTGAGGAAAGGTCAGAAGCACCTCACCTTTCCGAGAGCACCTCACTCTGGAGAGAGAAGCTGTACTGCTTAATGATGTCATGTTACACACTTTGGATGAAGAGCTCTCCTAAAAGGGAAATGAGGATTAGAACTATTTTTCTTAATTAGTCACACCCCTTTGGAGCTTAAAGGAAGACTCAGCCGTGAATTCTGCACTGCAGTAGCAATCAGGCAGTTGGCCCATTACTCGGCTACTTCTAAGTTGAGTGCTTCTCTCCCCTTGCTTCTTCTCTTTGCCCTGAGATACAACCGGCAGCTTATGTGTCCCAAAATAGCAAGTTAATGGTCAGAAATTACATTTTTTGAGGTTTCTGTCCTTATTTAAGCATTTTTTTAGTTCATTTTTTTTTTCAGGATCCAATAGAGAACCTGCACCCCTCCCTATACTTGGACAGGTAAAGAATACAAAAGAAACCTCTTTTCTACTATTAGAGGTGCAACTGATATAAGGCACTAGCATATAATTTGGGGCAGGGAGGTATAACCACTATCAGGACTCAGTTTTCACCACTTTATCATGCTTGAACCGGAAGACAGAGCTAGACAGGGATACACTTGCAGTTGCTGATGGCAGAGACCAGGTCTAACCCAGGGCTGGGCACCTGCCTGGCATGTTTGTGGAATGACTGAGGAAATCGGTGACAGACTGAACAGGATGTAGCAGTGGGGGAAGGTTGAGAATGGAGGTGATTAGGATGGCGAGTTTTGGGGGGCAGGAATAGGTAGGAAAGAGGAGTTGAAAATTTCCCCATAGAGGGGAAAAGAATACTGTCACAGGTTTTGAGGAGGAGGCCAACATGATCAAAATGGTTTTTAGGATCTCCTTGAGAATATGCTAAATTAGATCAGCTAATCTCAAAAATTCAAGAGTTGTATTTTTCTCTTATACATGGAAGATAAAGAGAAAATAGCAAAGAAAAGAGATTTCAGATATATGAAGAGAGAACTCAGGAAAACAGTAGATGGAGATTGGGGAGAGAGAAAGGGAGGGAGGCTTGAGGATGGAAACAGTCCAAATAGCGCTGTCTACATGGGAAGGCACCACGCCGAGTCTCACTAACTTGTATGAGGACAGAGAAGGGGGCTGGGTGGATGCACAGGGAAATGCACCAAGTGCTATGTGCACGTGTTTGTATCACTTTAAATATCACTATGTTGCATAATTACAGGCACCAAGAAAAGTGTAAAAAAATTTAATATAAAAAAAAAGATCTCCTTAACCCCACTGGGCTAACTAGACACTTGAGGGTTCTGGTATAAAAAGAGGCTTCTGACCTGCAAGAATGGAAGCTGAGCTGAGCCTGCTGCAGCCTCTGCCAACCTAGCTAACTCTGAACATCAGAAAAGCCAAAGTCCAATGCCAGGGGAACACTCTGCAAGCTTGATTCCAGTCTGCCTGTTAAAACCCTTGCTCACCTCACACTGATATATATTCATTTATATTAAAATTAAAGAGATACAAATGAACATTATAAAATATGTACAGAATTTGCTTTGCAGAGAGCATTCAGCAGTGAGAGCTTCTATTATGTGCTCTTGGAATGTATTTTGTATAACTCAATGCTGGTATTTATTCCATTGTGTTATAATTTAAATTTTTATGTATTTGACCAGTTACTGGTTTACATGCCTTCATCTCTCTAGAACATTTTTTTTTTCAACTGTGGGTTCACATCAGAGTTATATAGGGAAATTTAAAATACACCTACTGAACTGGGCATGGTGGCACATGCCTATAATTCCAGTAGTTGTAAGGCTAAGACAGGAAGATCACAGGTTTGAGGCCAGCCTCAGCAACTTAAGAGAGGCCCTCCGCAACTTAATGAGACCTTGTTTCAAAATAAACAATAAAATAGAGCTGTGGGTATAGCTCAGAGATAGAATGCCTCTAGGTTCAATCCCCAATACCCCGCCCACACACACACACACAATACACTTACTGGATTTCCTATCTTAGGCCCACTGACAGGCCTGACATGTATATTTCTTTTTGTTTTGTTTCTGATACTGGGGATTGAACTCAGGGGCATTCTACCTCCGAGCTATACCCCCAGCCCTATTTTTTATTCTTTATTTTGAAACAGGGTCTCACTAAGTTGTGAAATGCCTCACTAGGTAGCTGAGGCTGGCCCCAAACCCGGATCCTCCAGTCTCAGCCTCCCAAATGCCGGAATTACAAGCGTGCACCACCATGCCCAGCTCCATGTATAGTTTTAAAATAGCCCCCAAATAATTATCCTGTGTATTACTGATTATAAATCACTGTCTGGACTCTCAGCTTCTAGAAGGAAGTTGCCGTTACTTTTCCACACTATCATCTCCAGTGTCTAACATGGTGTCTCTGCATAGGGCTCTCATACATGTTTATTGATCAAGTAAATACCTTCACTTTACTTTCCCAGTGTACACCGGCTGCTCTCCTGGCTCAATACATATGTTTCTACCTAAATGTGTATCCTACAAATTCTGTAGCAAGCAGCCAGTCCTCATTTCTCCTGCCTAGCGCAGTCTGCCCTGATCAGATAGGAGTCTATTGCAGTAATCTTGATGTACAATAATGAGGACCTGGGCTCGAAGGGAAATAAATAGTAAAATACAGTTGCTGTGCAGGGGGCTTTATAGTTATGAGCTTATCTAGTCAGTCACAACAATTCTGTTAAATTAGATTCTCCCTACCTTCCAGATGAGAAAACAGAGGTTCAGAAAGGTTAATAATGTGGCAGAGGTCACAGAATGTGAAGTCATAGTGCGTGCATTAGATGCTAAGTCTTCTGAATATAAAACCCAAAGAAAAGGCAGTGAAATTATAGAAGAAATAGAAACCTGAACACTGTTCCAAATGGTTTAAAGACAGTATAACAGCAAGGAGCACAGACTCTAGACTAGTAGGTGTGGGCCCCATTCAGTTCTGCCCCGCCAGCCCATCGGCCATAGACAAGTTCCCTAACCTCTGTGCCTAGGCATTTCATCTGTCAAATTGGGAATGTTAATGTCTACCACAGGGTATTGTGGTGAGGGCTGAAAGAGTTAATATATGTAAAGTACTTAAAGGAATGTCTTGTTCATGGTAAATACTAAATATTATTAGAAAATATTATTTGCTAATAATCCTAAATACTAAATAAGTGATAATACTAAATACCAAGTGTTAGCAAATATGATTATTTGCTAATAATCCCAAATACTAAATACCAAATTAGTGTTAGCAAATATGATTATTCGTTAACAATAATAATATTTGTGGTATTTCCTTATTATTTATTTTTTAAAATAATTAATTGATAGCTTGATATTTGTCAATAAGATGTTACAAGAAAGATATTTTTATAACTTCAGCTTTTTCTCTATTGTTTTGTGCTTCAAGTGTATCATTTTATCATATAATCTATTAATTTATTCATTTAACAATTATTGAGGCCAGTGTTACCCTGATGCTAAAGTCAGACAAGGATATCACAACCAAAGAAAACTACAGCCCAACGTTTTTGATGAACATAGATGCCTAAATTCTCAACAAAATGCTAGCAAATCAAATTCAACAACTCATTAAAAGGATCAGTCACCATGATCAAGTGGGATTTATCCCTGGGATGCAAAAATGCTTCACCATACATAAATCAATGAATGTGATACATCATATTAACTGAGTGAAGGAGAAAAATATTATCATCTCATTAGATGCAGAAAAGGCATTTGACAATTCAATTTTCCTTTCATAATAAAAACCCTCAACAAATGAGGTATAGAAAGAATATATTTTAACACAATAAATGAATGTGCCTTAACATAGTAAGTGGTATATAAAATACCTTAATACAATAAATGGACCATATATGATAAGCCCACACCTAACATTATACTCAGTGGTGAAAAATTGAAACCCTTTTCTCAAAGATCTAGAACAAGACAAGCCTACTCTCAACACTTCTATTTAACATAGTATTGAAAGCCCTTGCTAGATAACTATGTGTCCTATGAATTCTAGAAAGAAGGAAGGAAAGGAGGGAGGAAGGAAGGAAGGAAAGAAAGGAAGGAAAGAAGGAAAGGAAAATAGTTGCTGTTTGCTAATAACATTATCATATATAAAGAAAGCCCTTAAGATTCCATCAAAAAATTATTAGAACTAATAAAAATCCAATAAAGTTACAGGATACAAAATCAACATATAAAAATCAGTAGCACTTATATACACTAATAACAAACATGCTAAAAAAGTAATCAAGAGAACAATCCCATTTACAATAGCCGTACAAAAAAAATACTCAGGAATAACTTTAACTAAAGTGGGGAAAGACCTATACACTGAGACTACAATACATTATAAAACAAATTAATGAAGATGCAAATAAGTGGAAAGATAACCTGTGTTCATGGATTGGAAGAAATGATATTTTGAAAATGCCCATAGTACCCAAAGTGATCTGCAAATTTAATACATTCCCTATTAAAATTCTGATAAAATGTTTCATAGAAATAGAGCAGTAATCCTAAAATCCATATGAACCACAAATAAACCTGAATAGCCAAGACAATCATGACCAAAAAGAATGAAGATGGAGGCATCACAATATCTGATTTCAATCTATACTAAAAAGTAATAGTAACTAAAATAGCATGGTGCTGGCGTAAAAATGGATTCACCAATTAATGGAATAGAACAGACAGCCCAGAAATGAACCCAAGCATGTGCAGTTAATTAATTCTTTTTTTTCTTTTTTTCCTGTTGTACTAGGGATGAAACCCAGGGTCATTCTACCTCCAGTCTACACCCTTAACCGTATTTTATTTTTTATTTGAAATGAGATCTCGCTAAGTTGCTGAGAGCCTCTCAAAGTTGCTGAGACTGGCTTCAAACCTTCGATCCTCCTGTCTCGGCCTGCCAAGTACTGGGATCACAGAGAGTTCATTCATTTTTGACAAAAGTGTCAAGAATACATATTGGGGAAAGGACATCCTCTTTAATATCACTGGGAAAACTGGATATTCATATGCAGGAGAATGAAATTGGACCGTTTTCCCACATGACGTACAAAAGTCCATTCAAAGTAGATTAAAGATTTAAATGTAAGATCTGAAATTGTAAAGCTACAAGAAGAAAATATGGGGGTAAAGATCATAACATTGGTCTAGGTGATGGTTTTTCAGGTTGATCCCCAAAATGTAGACAATGAAAGCAAATATAGACAAATAGAATTACATAAAAAAATAAAAGTTCTATACAATAAGGAAAACAATTGAAAGTGAAGAAATAACCTACAGATTAGGAGAAAATATTTGCAAGTTCTGTATCGGGTAAGCAGTTAATATTCAAAACATAAAAGAAACTCTTATTTAATTATTTGTTTGTTTATTTATTTATTTATTTTGCAGTACTGGGGATTGAACCCAGGAGCAGTCTACCTCTGAGCTACACCCCCAGCCCTATTTTATTCTTTATTTTGAAACAGGGTCTCACTAAATTGTGGAGGACCTCACTGAATAGCTGTGGCTGATCAGGAACCTACAATCTTCCTGTTTCAGCCTCCCAATTACTGGGGTTACAAGTGTGCACCCCCACCCCCACCAGAACTCAACTTTAAACAAAGAAAAAAATCCAATTTAAAAATAGGCAGTGGGGGCTAGGGATATAGTTCAGTGGTGGAGAACATAGAAACCCTTTGTTCCATCCCCAACATCACAAAAAAAAAAAAAAAATGTCTATTCAGGGAAGGGCCCTGAATAGACATTTCCAACAATAAGACATACAAATGGCCAACAGACATGAGGAAAAACAACCCATTAAGGAACTGTGAATTAAAACCACAGTGAGGTGTCACCTCACACTTGTCACAATGGCCATCATCAAAAAAGATAGAAATGAGCCGGGCGTGGTGGTGCACGCTTGTAATCCCAGTACTTGGGAGGCTGAGACTGGAGGATCTGGGTTCACGGCCAGCCTCAGCTACCTAGTGAGGCCCTCCGCAACTTAGTGAGACCCTGTTTCAAAATAAAGAATAAAAAAATAGGACTTAGCGGGGGGGGGCATAGCTCGGGGGTAAAATGCCCCTGGGTTCCATCCCCAGTACTGAAGAAAAAAAGATAGAAATGAGATATTGGCCAGTAGAGAAAAGGGATCCTTCCACTCGGTTGTTGAGAATGTAAATTAGTACAGCTCTTATGGAAAACTCAAATGGAGGTCCTGCAAAAAATTAAAAGTAGAATTACCATATGATCCTGCAATTCCTCTTCTGAATATTTACCCAAAATATTTTAAATCAGTATGTCAAAAAGATAACTGTGTTCACTGCAGCTCTGTTCATAATAGCCAAGTTACAGAACCAACCTAAGTGTTCATAAACGGATGGATAAAGAAAATATGATACATATACATGATGGAATGCCATTCAGTTTGAAAATAAAAAGAAGCTGGACGTGGTGGCACATGCTTGTAATCCCAGTACTTGGGAGGCTGATACAGGAGGATCACAGGTTCACAGCCAGCCTCATCAACATTACTCTGCAATGTAGTGAAACCTTGTTTTAAAATAAAAGAATAAAAATAGGCTGGGGGTGTAGCTCAGAGGTAGAATGCCTCTGGGTTCCATCCCCAGTAAGTACCACACACAAAAATAAATTTAAAAAATGAAAAAGAAAATTGTCATTTGTGACAACATGGACAGAATTAGCAAACATTATGCTAAATGAAATAGGCCAGACACAGAAAGAAAAATACCTCATGTCCTCACTTTTAAGTGGAAGCTAAAACAGTGGCACTCAAAGAAGCAGAATTTGGAGTGGTGGCTGCCAGGTGGCTGGGGGTGGGGAGATGATAGTCAAAGGTACAAAGCTTCAATTAGATGGAGGAATAAGGGTTTTTTCATTGCAATATATTGTACACTGTGGTAAATACAATAAATAATCATGTTTCAAAATCATGAAGAATAACTTTCTAATGTTCTCACCACTAAAATGGTATCTATGATGATAGATATGTTCATTAGCTTGATTTAATTACTTCACATTTCATTCATAAATCATAACATTACTTTGTACTCCATAAATATATACAGCTCTAATTTGCAAATTTACAATTTAAAAGTGAGATTTTTAAATAAATGCACAATTATATTTTCAGGGCCAGTGGAAGAGAAATTAATCTGGCTAGGCAAGGTGTTGCCTTCCTGGGTTTTACATTCTAATGGAAGGAGTAGATAATAATCAAATGACAAATACACAAAATAGATTTCTCAATAATGAGGATCATATGATTTTTTTTTTTTTTTTTTTTTTTTGCGGTACTGGGAATTGAATTCAGGGGCATTCTACCTCCGAGTTATACCCCCAGCCCTATTTTTTTTTTTTTAATTCTTTATTTTGAAACCAAGTCTCACTAAGTTGCGGAGTGCCTCACTAGGTAGCTGAGGCTGGCCGCGAACCCGGATCCTCCGGTCTCAGCCTCCCGAATGCTGGGATTACAAGCATGTGCCACCACACCCGGCCATGAGGATCATATGATTTTAAAAATACAACAGAAAGACTCTGGGTAAAGGGCAGCATCAGAGAAGACTTCACGATGGGTGTGGTGTTTGAGCTCAGTTCTGAAGGGTGAGAAGGGCCCACGTGGAGAGGAAAAGGCAATGGATAGAAGTCAGGAACTAACTCAGCACTTTTGTGAATTCAGGTTAGTTTAATAGAGCAGAGTGAGCAAAAGAGATTGAATACTGAATGAGGTTAGACAGCTGCAGAGGTCAGATCATTGGGGTCTTCTCTGGCTACATATGGGAATTATGTGGGAATTTAAAAATACCCAGCCTGAGCCCTACTTTAGACTGTGAAATTGATACATTTTTTTAATGCTTCTCTGGTGTTTTAATGTGCAATCAGGATTAAGAACCTTTGAAGAAGGGTCTTGAGACCACAGAATTTGAGTTTTATTCTAAATGCAAGGGAAGACATGCAAAGTTTAAACAGGAGCTACCTGACCTAATATATTTTTTTAAAGATCTTAAGGATATTCAAACACAGAATACATTTAAATTTGCTTAGCATCAGGAAAGTCTGAACATTGACAGTTGAGACAGATTTTATATTAATTCTTGGTCCACTGCCCGTGTTACAATATAATTCTTTTCTTCTTAGGTTTTTAAATGTCAAACAATTATGACTCTTCATATGAGAACTTGTCTATTTAAAGATTGTTATTAAATTATCTCTAAGAGGTACCTTCCATAAAGTCTCAGATTCCAAATCCTTCTTCCCTAGGGTCCTCTTGAATTGTTTCCCATGAACCATCTCCAGAGCTATCAGGTGTTTCTTAACATCTGGGTAGAAATACACACCATCTTAAAGCTCTCTGACCAGCATGGGGTGTGGTATCAAAGACGACCTGATGTTTCTCTGCTCTTTTCCCATGTATTCTGTTCCATCTTATCCTAAGGACTTTTGAGTTTGGCCTTTCTGTTGGCTTTGTTTCATTTTCTTCAGCAGCATTACTAACTCTAACTTTGCATTCCTAATTGTCATTATCCCGTGTGTTGCAGGACTTTGCACTGCAGCTCGGCCTGCTGCAGGCCCACAGTCATTCACAGTCTAAATCGGACCACAGCAGTTTAATTCAGACCAGCCTTGTCCAGGGTTCATTTGTCTAGCTTGCCTCCTACTTTTTGAAGTGTCTGAAAGCTTCAGTCTGGGAAAGTAAGCATCATGCCCTGGCTGTCACCAAACAGTTGAATCCAATTAGCCCCACCTGCCCCTGGTTGTTTACCTAATGAAAGACTCAGCACCCCAGCTGTGTCCAGGGACCGTGCACACTTGCACTCCCCAACTGTTCCAGTGTGGAAGCCCTGCACATCAGAGCCAGTTGACACCAGCAGATGTTTCCTGAATGAAACCCAGTCAGCCGTGTCTGGGGGGTGGACCCTCCGCAGGGCAGCCTTATCACCTGCTTCAAGAGCTACACCTATTTTCCTCTTCCTCCTGGGAATGGATACAAATAGTTACACAGATGGCTCTGTCTGTGGCCCATTGAGCTGTGAATTAATTAGTAGATTATGGTTCTGGTAGGGATGATTAACCCTACTCCTCTTATGGAATAATTGTTAGGGATGTAGCACTCCTTTTTTTGAGGCTATCTGGATATGTCCTGGAATTTTGTAACCCACATGATACTGTTTGTCACAAAATCAAAAGCTAATAAGCTGGGCCCAGTGCTACGTGCCTATAATCCTAGTACTTGGGAGGCTGAAACAGGAGGATCCCAGGTTTGCAGCTAGCCTCAGCAACTTAGTGAGGCCCTCTGCAACTTAGTGAGACCCTGTCTCAGAATGGAATGAAATAAAATAGGGCTGGGGGTATAACTCAGAGGTAGAATACCCTTGTGATCAATCCTCAGTAACACACACACACACACACACACACACACACACACACACACAAGCTAATAAAGGCAAGGTCAAGATGGAATGAAAAAAATACCACTAGGATAATTGTATATTCTTTGTCAATATCTTTTAGTATAATTATCTCTGTAATGAAAAACATACCTTTAGAATAATTGTATGCTAATTGATGCCAGTATTTCAAATTAGAATACTTGAAATTGTTTTGGGGATTGGTGTTCATTCTGACACGAATTAACATATTTCTTGTTGAGAGTAGTATGTAGTAGTATCTTAATTAATTGAGATTACTATTGTTTAATAAAATGAGATCTGAGAATATTAGGTAGTCACATAATACTGAATTTTAAATTAATGTAATGTTTTCTAAAAGTACCTCAGTAAATAATATGGGTACTTTTAACATAATGTACCACTAAGCTAATTTTGGTCTTATCCCATAAAGTACCAAAATAGAAAATGATAGCTCCCAAAGTATACAATACCATCTCATACTAACAGACCCAAACTGTTTCCTGAACCACAGGGGCAGATCATGTCTGGCTCAAAGATTGGATGCTGGAAAAATGAGTTGAGTTTAGGCTTGTTCTTCTGTGGCACCTGTAATGTGACTCTGAAAGGAACCGAACCTCCCAACCAATGTTCTTCCTAGATACGAATATTGAAATTTTTATGTAATTTCCCTATGTCACAAAATATTACTATTATTTTAATTTTTATAAGCCATTTAAAAATGGCAATATAGGACATATAAAGACAGCTGATGGACAGGTTTAACTCCAGAGCTATAGTGTTCCCACCCTATTGCATAAGACAAAGTAATTGCAAAGTGATAGATAATAAGTATAAAGGATTTTGTTTGTTTCCCTTCCAAAGAGAGAAATCATCAGAGGCTGTCATAGTCAGCAAATTCTTCAGAGAAAGTGTGTTTTTAAGGAGGCTTTCCAGTGATAGGCCACCTCAGAGTAAGTAGAGTAGAAGGGGAAAGTTTGTCAATAATCACTCCTTTGTTCTTTTGTGTTATGAATCAGGACTCTTTTCTGTTGAATTTTTCCAAAGGGAACATACCTGTATTCATGTGTTATTCTGATTTGTATTAAATTCACGGAGGTGCAGAGTGATCTGTGATTTGGTAGAATATCAAATGATGTAGTAGCTCATCTAAGCCATTTAGTGCAAAGAAGAAAAGGGAACTCGCTAAGATGGCTTTAGATGAAGAAGTTATCTAGACTCCTAAACCAGAAGAGGACTTATTTTATCTCCAGTGCAGTTCTTACACACCTTCTAAACACCAGGTATTATACTGGGCACCAGAGATTAAAAAAAAAAAAAAAACTAATAAGAAATCAACTGTACCCTCTGAGAACTCATCCAATTTGGGATCCCAAGTTGTAAAACTGTGTAGCAGAACCAGTGAGAATAGAGGTATGTATAAAGGTCACCTTTGGGTGTGCATTAGGATCATCTGAAAAACTGAATCCTTCTGTTGCCCCTACCCCCATAGATTCTGATTTGCTTGGTCTTGGGTATGACTTGGGCATCTCATTTTTTAAGCATCTTCCCCAAGTGATTCTAATGTGCAGTCAAGGTTGAAAACCTCTGGTATAGGGTTATGATGCACAAAAGGGAGGACTCAGCAACCATAAGGGAAGGGCCAAGGAAATACTTGGTAAGTAGAGGCCAAGAAGGAGGATGAGAAAGACTCTCTAGGCAGTGGTGCTGTCACTTCAGCATACCCAGAGGTTTGGCGTGGAGCAGTGGACACAGGCAGAGGAGGAAAGCAATAGCAGGAGGTGAGGCAGAACAGGTAGAGGTTCATGTCTTGTAAGTTTGTTCTAACATGAAACTAGGAGTCGTTGATGAGTGCTAAGAAGGGAAATAACATGACTGTATTTGTGGTTTAGCAATCTGACTCTCTGGTTACAAGGTTATTGCCAAGTCCAAGTGAGAAATGATGAGGGTTTAACTATAGGTTAGTGGCAGTGAACCTGGACAGGAAATGACAGATTTATAAGATATTAAGGAGGTGGAATTGGCAGGATATGGTAACTGTGGGTGATTAGTATGGTTCTGTTCCTGACTTGAATAACAGGATAGTTTGAATAGAGGATACCAGAGGATTAATGGGAGAGAGAGGGGAGGAAAATAAGTGAATCCTTTTTGATTCATTTTAGTTTAAAATGCTGATGGGACTATCAAATAGAGTTCTCCAGCAACCTTTTAGATTTGTAGGCCTAAGACTTAGAAGAAAGGGGTTCCCTGGAGCTATTAATTTAGAAGTCATTAGAATATAGGTTGGTCTAGTTGGGCAAAAAGATGAGATTGCCCAAATGAGAAATGTAGAACACAATATTTAAATTATAGACCCTGGAAAATACCCATAAATTTATCTAAAAATGGAGTTAAGATGGCAAGAATAAAATAGGGGGGAAAGTTGTTGTAGAAAACAAAGGAATAATATTTCAAGAAAAGAGCGATGAACAATATCAGATGCCTTAGAATGGTCAGAGTGTGAAGATTAAAACATGCCCATGGGTTGAAGGAAACACATTACTGAATTTTTTTTTTTTTTTTTTTTTGCGGTACTGGGGATTGAACTCGGGGGCATTCTACCTCTGAGCTATACCCCCAGCCCTATTTTTTATTCTTTATTTTGAAACAGGGTCTCACTAAGTTGCGGAGTGCCTCACTAGATAGCTGAGGCTGGCCGCGAACCCGAATCCTCTGGTCTCAGCCTCCCAAATGCTGGGATTACAAGTGTGCGCCACCATGCCCGGCATTACTGAAATTTTGGTTCCAGAACCCATATTGGAATTGGTTTAGCCTGAACTTAAACTTCAGTCAAAAATGTGGAGTAAATAGGTTTAGAACACCCTTTTCCTAATCCATTCATCTGTTGATGGACATTTAGGATTATAAAACTGTGGCAGAAGCCAGGCGTGGTGGCGCATGCTTGTAATCCCAGTAATTGGGAGGCTGAGACCGAAGGATCTAGGTTCGCGGCCAGCCTCAGCTACTTAGTGAGGCACTCCGCAACTTAGTGAGACCCTGTTTCAAAATAAAGAATAAAAAATAGGGCTGGGGGTATAGCTCAGAGGTAGAATGCCCCGGGTTCCATCCCCAGTACCGCAAAAAATGAACCAACCAACAAACAAAAAACCAAAACAAAACAAAAAAACTGTGGCAGAAACACACAGTGGAATTTTTCTCGACCATAAGGAAGTGTCATCTGCATCTGCAGGAAAATAGATAGAACTGGAGAATATTATGCTAAGTGAGCATAGCCAGTCCCAGAAAGTCAAGGGCCATATGGTGTTTTTTTGTTTGTTTTTTTGTTTTTTGTTTTGTCATATGTGGAAACTAGAGAGAAATTGGGAAACAAAAGGGATTTCAGATAAATCAGGAGAGGTACCAGTAGACTACAGAGAGGAGGGAGAAGGGGAACGGGAAAACTTGATGAAGGAAACAGTTCAAATAATGCTGTGTACATATATGAAGTTATCAATTCCATCTCAATAAATGTATGGGGGTAGGAGCGAGTGGGGTTGGATCCAGAGAGAAACCCCCCAAGTGCTGTGTGCAAGTATATTTCTATCACCATGAACCTCATTAGGGTGTATAATTACAGTGCACCATTAAAAGTGTATTTTTAAAAGCCCCTTTCCTGTTCTTAACATACACAAACTGAATAAAAAATTGTAGCTTTGAAAGTATTTCAGATAGATAACTAAACTCTAACCAAACCCAAAAGGAAGAAACATAAATCTCTAGAGGCCATGAATAAAGAGGAATTAAAAGCCACAGAAACAATCATATGTTGGAGTGAGAGACCCACAGTGATATATAGAGGTCAAGTAGGGACAGGCAATTCAACACCTGAAAGACAGGGAGCCTTATCTGTGCAGAAGTTATAAAGGAAGCAGTTCCATCCATGAGTGGAACCAGGGAACCTCTGGGTTCTCAGCCTGCTAATTTGATGAGTATCTTTGAAGGAAAGAGAAGAACGTCGGTAGAAAGGAATGCTGGATCAAGGAAGAAAATCATCCTCCTCCTCCTCTTCCTCCTCCTCCTCCTCCTCCTCCTCCTCCTCCTTTTTTAAAGTAATATGGGAAGTTGGAGAATATATTGTAGAGATTGTAGAGAGAAATACTAAAAATACAGGAAAAATAGGAAATAATTTGAGACCCCCAAGAGCCTGAGTAGAAGAATTACTGGAAATGAATGGGGATGAAACAGGTTTGAAAATTTATCTGTTGTAGGTGGGAAGCAGAATATTTAAAAGTAATAGGTCTCTTTTTATCTCTCTCAGATAGGAAAGACGGTGAGAATAAGCTGTAAGGAGATACAAAGAGGACAAAGTTTTGTTGTTTGTTTGTTTGTTTGTTTGTTTGTTTGTTTAAATGGCCACTAAGGGAATTGGAGAGAAGAAGCTACGTAGAGACACATAAAAAGAATGCCCAAGAACACTGAGGGTCCACCCGCAATGGGATATCCAGAATCTGAAGTGGAATCATTCTATGAGATCATATCCAGCAGTGCAAATAAAAGATTGTAAAAGTTAGATTGTTGGGTTAATCCTTTAGTATTGCAGAAAAGATGCAAGAAATAACAAAAGAGGGAATAGAAGGTCCCCCTGAGAAAGTGATTTGAGAGAATAGAGGGAAGAGGTTCTATAGTCAGATTTTTATATCTCTAACCACAATAATAGAAAATGTTTGCTTAGAATGAGTTAGAAGGGTTCTGGAAATCACCTGTAGTTCTCTAATTTATTCTAGCTTATTTTAAAGGAACCAGGGCAATATGACTGCCTATAATATGAAACTATATTACCTTCAGGCAGGCAGCCACAAGTCAATGTTTGTAGGCTTTAACTTCTCTTGTCTACAAACATCAAATAGTTTGTTGGGTCAAGGAAGTTTTATTATACATACATACACACCATATAGATTTATCTATTTATCATAATGTAACCCATTATGGTACACCCAAAGATATTCTTGCCTGTGATGGAGGAAATTTCCTTGAGTCCTTGTTCTACAGAGAGAAGGGGTGCCCACCTAATTAGCACTCCCATCACAAATAAATGTCATTTCTGTCGCTAGTATTACTGATGAAGATTTTTATACCACTGAAATCAGTTATAGTGACAGAAAGAGAAGCTTTTTAATTAGTTTGAAATTGAACATCTAAGGTGAATTCACAGGTACATTCTGCTGAGGACAGTGTTAGCAGTGAACCCATGGGTCCTATTAAAGGACTTGAAGCTGTCAACTCTGGGTCACTAGCCAAAGCCCCCTGGACATAGCAATAATTAAAGACTTTTTCT
>PVLC010035589.1:0-16232 GCA_004027655.1 Graphiurus murinus | reverse complement strand
TATTTAATTCAAGGCATGTTGTGATGGTCTTTCTTTAGTTCCTGATTAGTGATTACTATGGATTTATTAGTAGATGACAAGCTTGAGTTAAGACTGATTATTTTTTCTGTAAAAATATTAAAGTACACAAGTTGTACTTACTGAATGATGCAGAGAATATAAAGGGGGCTACTGAGGAGAAATTTCTTTCACGAATGAGAGTCAAGTTGATGAGGTAGCTTAGAAGTGAAAATGTTAGGTAGAAAAGAGGTATTTGGAAAATTCATAGAAATATAGTTTTTAGCCTTTTTAAAAATCCGGAGAGTGTTGACCACCCCTTGGAAAAATTTTGGTTCGGCCCAAGAGAAACGTATAGCCCAACCCACCGCCCACCGGAGACGTAACCGCACACACCTGGAAAGAGGAGGAGCCAAATCTCACCTGGAGCTCAACCTATGGAATACTTAAAAACTGAGAGAGAGGGGCTGGAATTAAGGACCCCGCCCTTTCATATACCCCCGTGGAACGCCACGTGGGCCCCTCTTGGACTCTTGCCCGGGACCGGGAAGCATGCCCTAAGAATCGGTGGTCGGGATTTTCTTTCTGTACTCCCCGTCTTTTCCTACACCCCAGTTTTCCTCTCCCTGACCTTTTTCCTAAAGAATAAACCTGCCAGATGTTGTGACTGATAAGTGTAGAAATTCTTTTCTCCACAAAATATCAAGAACCCTTATCCTTGGGATACACGGTGCACCCCATCACAAAGTACTGGTCATATCAGGTAGAAGAGAAAAATGCTCTTTTCAACTAGTTAGTATTGAAGAACTACAATTTATTATAAAATTTGAGACAGGTAAAGAAAAATTGTTATATTTTTACAGCAAATATTAAGATATTTTGGCATCTATGTAATGAATTTTAATAAAATGACAATAAGAATTTCTGCTGTACCCAAGGAAATCATAATAAATAGCATCAAAATGTCCAAATTAGAGAAAATATGAATAAAAAAATGCAAACCTCTTCAAACTTGCTGAAAAATATAAACCTTTGTGAGGAGATACATATGTTGACCTTCTCTAAAATTTCTATATATGTATACACACACTACCCCGACTAAATAATCTGTTTGATGGAGACATTAATGGAAGTAGTTGTGATTTATGCATTTGTATGTCTCCAATGTGCTTAATTCAGGACTGCAAACAAAGTCTATACAGATACATCAAAAAATACAAAGTGCCTAAAAGTGGTGGCATAGATAGAGAAAATGTTATTTTAATTATGTAAAGCAGAATTGCATTAAATTACCAGGATTCCTCTCAGCAAAAGTTACCAATTTTATTGGAGATACAAAGGTATTGTTGGAAAATAAAAGTTGTAAAGAATAATATGAACTTTTTAATGTATTCTTGAATTGTAATAAAGTTAAATTCAAAATTTATCATATCAGTGTGGGGTATATTAGCTTTCGCTGCATGATATAACTAAAACAATGAAAATAACATTATAGATAAATATTCAGGAGGCTATAACATGAAGTGAGGAATGCACATATCTTACACAATTTTTGAGAATTTCTTATTTCTAAAATCCAATGGATTGACATAAAATTCATAGTTGACTTACTTAGAAAATGTTAATATTTTAGGAAATTTATGAAGTGGAAATCAAATATCATTGAGAGGTTATATTTATTTTAAAAGCAAGTACCAATTTCTTTCATACACAAAATTATACTAAAAATCAGTGATATTCCACCCACCAGAGATTCTAGCAAATGTTATTTAAATTGAACTTTTAGATTGACATGAGACTGAGTTGACTAAAAGTTCAAGTTAATATCCTTATATTATTTTTTCTTTTTAAAAATGCAAGAGCATGGCATTGCTTAGTAGAGTCAGGTAATAAAAGATAAGAATTATGAGTGTGGAGAGCAAATATAACATTTTGTTCTATGAGGTTAAATAAATTAGACATGGTGAAAGTGTTAATGAGAGAGATAAGATAAATGATAAAAGGATAAAATCATATCACCTAGAATCCATTTGATCTGAGTTAAATAAACTTTAACTTCTACACTTGTAAAATGGTATAATTATACCTAACTGGTAGGATTATTATAAAGATTGAATTTGAAAGTGTTTTCTAAGTCCCAGGCATCTAATGTTCAGGACATGACATATCATTATCATCTCAAAATTTTGGTGTTATGGTCTTTCTTCAGGTGGGAATAGTATGAACAATGATAATATAATATATATATGAACATTTACTGAGTGTTACCACACATACTATTTCTATGTAGTAGGTGCATGACACACAGTATATGCCAGATACGGGGTAAAAACGATTTTTTCTATATACATTACTCTAGTATCTCTACTTTATAAATGATGAATTTAGGCACAAAAATGTAAGTAAATAAACTAACATGATATAGCTGATAAGAAGTGAAACCCAAATATAAATTCCAGCCAACTATAATCAGAGAACTCACTTTTAGCCCCTCTTTGAGGCCAACAATATTGAAAAATGCTTTATAGCAGCCATTGTCTCAGAGTTACAAATTTAAAATATGGCAATTCATTATAAAGAAGTAGAAAGTTTAAATTTGTTTAAAATTAATTCAGTCATACCTTAATTTTCTGAAGAAGAAAATTACCACTTCTTTATGTAGTTAACTGACTCATATTATGATTTTTTTTTTCTTAGCAGAGCTTAATATGGGCCGTGTCTCATGGAGACTTTGTTGTTAGGTGCATATGTGTTTATAATTGTCACATTATTCTGATGAACTCAGAACTCACTCTTCCATTATTATTATTATAATATGCTTCTCATTGCTGCAATCCAAAACAACTTATAACACAATTTATAGAAAGGAGATTTATTTGCTCACAATTTTTTGAGGTTCAGTTCAGGTCAGGCTAGTTCTGCATCATTCAGTCCATGACTATGACAGTGGAAAGTATTCCAGATTTTACAGAAAGAGGGAGAGAGCAAAGACTCTGCTCTCACATCATGAAGGCTTGAAGCAAGAAAGAGCAAGTGGGATTCAAAGACAAAAGCATAGTCCTTAAGGGCAGACCCCCAGGGACCCACTTTCTCTTGCCATACCCTACCTGCCTAGGTTACAACCCAGTAAATCCATTACAATGAATTTATCCATGGATAAGATTACAACTCTCACGATTTAATCACATCAACTGTGAACATTAGTATATGAGCTCTTCAGGAAACATTTTATATTAAACTACAAAAAGCCACTGAGGCAATGCAGAGTCTCATTCCATGTATTTTATCCCTGAACAACAACAAAAAATGGATATATCAATCAATTGCTGAAAAGTAAACTACCTGATACTCTACTTTTTGACATAACCACATCAATATTAACTACTATATACAGAACAACCATTATATGTCAGTCATACTGCTTTGTACTTGATTGACTATTCAATCTATGCATTGCTCTTCACCCTGAATACAAACTATTTGGGACTCATTGTCTCTAGCTCTATTCTTTTAGTTGTCTCTATTGTGGTCATCTGCTGTCCTAGTTTAATTTCTCTTGTTTCTGGCTCTCATGTTACCTTTGACATTAATTCTTATTACCTTATCTTCAATGACTTCAATGCTAGAATATCCACACTTGAATCTATATTTTTCTTGCTCTCAACTCTAATGAGATTCACTTCTAATCTACCTAAGAAATATACTCCCACAGTATATCAGTGAATTATCATTATATGGAACTTACAAGTTTTACACTTGTAAGTTCAATTCCCACTTTCTACAATATCCCACTGTTTCTCATCTTAGTCTTTCTGCTTTGTTTGTTCCTCAATTTTTAAAATTCACTGAGAAGCTGCTCTTCAGTTTTCTATATTAATATTTAAAAATTATTTTTATTGTATCCTGACTAAAATATATTCTGTATTTTATGATTGACAATTTTTATACATGATATAGGCTATTTGTATTTTTTTGAAATCACTCCTCCCTAAATAAACAGATTTTATTAGTCCCTGGTATTTACCAAAAAGAAGAAAAATTATATTCATTGCCAACATCATAGTGACCTGGATACCATTAGACTATATCCACTATGTGTTAGATTAAATGGTTAGTTGATATAAATGTACATTATCATCTCAGGTTATCAAAATGAAGAATTGGAAAAGAGTTGGACTTGTAGTTGGTCTAAAAAAATGTTTAACAAGATTAGTCAGTCACAAAGAGTAAAGAAGCATATGTTCTCCCTAATATGCAGATGCTAGGGAGAAGATGGGGCATAGGAGGGTCTCCAGATGAAAAGGAGAGACCCTCGATAAGCAAAGAAGTTGATTTAATTGTAGTGGATGCATGGGGCAGAGGACACCCTAAGGCACATGATGTACTTACACAATCATATCAAGGTCACTCACTGAACTGAACCTGAGGGGGAGGGAGGAGGAGGGAATTGAGTGGGAATTGGGGAAGGGGTCAGATGAGAATTGTGTGCAAATATGTTGTTAGCAACTTGTATTTAACAAAGATGTATGCAATATTGCATGAATTACTACAATAAAAATAAATTAAAAAATAAATAAAAAGAATTCTGTTTGATAAGCTTTTGTTGGGTGCGCCCTTTGGGAGCAGTTTTAAACATCCTGGATTGTTTGGCCCAGGCATCACAATTACAAGATGTGTCTGTGCCTAGCCTCCTTTCCATTGTTACAGCCAAATCAAGAACACTGCAGTTGCCACTATTTTCTTAGATCAGCTGCTGCCACATTATATTTACACTCCTAAGAAAAATGTTGGTGACCACAGACAGGTAATAGAGTGCTCCTTATTTGGCCCACTGCATACCATCTCCTCCAGTCCTTAACTCTATACAATCTGGGGGCTTTACTGAGGCTTTGTGTGTCTTTCACTTTCTCTTCATCTTTTTCAAGAGAAAAAGCTGCAAGCCACGCTGCATCACATGCTTTACTTTATTGTTTTCTATAAGTGGAAGATTCTAGTATATTGATGAATATTTTTCCAAGTTTTGAGGTCAAGTGGGATCTTTCTTAATTATTACGTTACAAATTTGAGTAGTGATTAGGTGGCGGGGAGAAGGGAATTAATTCTCAATGCCATTTTTTGACAAGTATTTTTATAGACTTTAAAAGTATCTCCAAAGATAACTTTATAATTTTATCCACTTTATAATTATCTTTACTTTTAATCCCAGGAAAGAAAATAAGTCCTGGAATAATGAAGTATTTGTTAAATTTAATTAAGCAAATGCTTTCATTATGATAATGGGCACATTGAAAAGAAAACTAAATTAAAATGCTTATTTAATAAACTAATCTTTATTTTTTTAAATATAATGTCATTCTTTCAGGGGATTTTCTTCCTATAGTCTTTTATCTCTAAAATCATCCTAGTTAGTTTAATCTAATACAATTTTAAAATTGACAGTAGAACTCTGTAGCAATAATAACTTTTAGAATCAGATAGATTCATGTGTACACACACATATAAGTACAATTAAACTAGGGATATTGGGAAAATATGAATTTCTCATCAGTGCTAAAATCTTAGTGGTGGATTACAATTTGAAGCCACTGGGAGAGATCTGGTAAGGGATACATGGGATGTTTCTGTGTAAGTCTATATGAATCTCTAATTACCTCAAAATAAAAGTTTAATTAGTTTTTTTAAGTCTAAATGAAAACTTTTATAAAAAATGAAAAACACTCATCTGAGTTCTAATTTTCTTGATAAGGAATCAATATATAAAATTATTTTATAGAAATTGTTCATCATTTATGTCATCCAATTAATATCACTTTGGGGTCGAAGCACTAAACTTTCTAAGGTGATTTCTTGCCGGGGTCCAGCCCTGGACAGGGTACATTGACAGGTGTGGACTGAGGTGAGTAATTTCTCTTAAAAATTATTAAACACATGATTTTATATATAAATCCTGAGAAAACTGAGCTTGAATTTTGTGAATTACATCCCAATTAAATATTTTGTAGTTTATGCAATTGGCTCCTTCTCATTCGTAAATATCTACTCATAAAATTGAATGACGTTGCTTTCACAGATATTTCTATGTATCTTTTCTATTCTCAGCAGCAACCTTTATTACTTTTCACATAATCCATGCTAAGACTATATGTATTGGTATCTTTTGAGGGATTCCCAGCCACTGTATGGGGAATTTATTTATTTTTTACTTTTTACAGTACAGGGAATTGAGCCCAGGGGTGTTCTACCACTGAGCTATATCTCCAACAATTGTTATTATTATTATTGTTGTTATTATTATTATTATTATTAGTAGTAGTAGTAGTAGTAGTAGTATTTGGACATTAGAAATTGAACCCAGGGACATTCTACCTCCAAGGTACACACCCCGCCCTTTTTATTTATTATTTATTTTTATTTTGAAACAGTGTTTTTAAGTTGCTGAGACCGACTTCAAACATGTAATCCTCCTGTCTCAGCCTCCCAGGTACCAGAAAAACAGGCATGAATCACCATACTAGGATATTTTAATTTTATTTTGAGACAGGATCTCACTAAGTTGTCCAAGCTTACCTGGAAAATGTGATCCTCCTGCCTCAGTCTCCTGAGTAGAATTTTGGGGCCAGTAACAGTAAGGCTATATTATTAACTTTCAGCCTAAAAAGACAAGAAAGTAGCAGAGGACTGTGCTGAGTTGGCCTTCTTACCCTCTTACCAGGATATAGCCAGCTCAGCATGACCTGCAAGGAAGGTGCCAGAGGTATATGTGCCTTGACTTTACCTGCCTCTGTTTGACATTTCTTACTCGTGCTCCCCTTGAGCCAAATCCAATAGGAAGCCAGAGGGCAAGAGAGCAAACTGATTTAATCAGTTTGGCCAGTGTCTTGGGCAAAGCTGGATGAGAAAGACAAAGACTGAATCTTGATGGGAAAGGAAAGACAGACAGCATCAGGTTTTCTGTTTGATTTAAGAAAATACCAATATCCTTGCTCTAGAAATCTATGGTCTTTTGGTAATGACCATTTTAAACTCTGGAAAAATAAAGATAAGCTAATGGTATATTAAGCAGGGCTAAGCAAATGTGATTTCATTAAACATGCAGCACCAACTCTTCCTATCCCCACCTCCCACACAGTAAAATTAATGTGGTCATATTAATCTGTTAGATGTTTATTCAATCTGCTATAAAATATTCTCAGTTTAATCATTCATTCATTCATTGGATCTTTACTGAGTCCCTTGATGGGCCTGGAATTATGTTGGGTATTGGCATTAAAAGTGAAGACACCTCATTCTCAAGGTCCCTATAGCTCAACTATAACGGTATCTTCTATTCTTTCTCTTTAGGTTTTCTATATCACATCCCTACCCCTACCAGTCCCAGAACAGTCATTCTATTTGTTTAAGGGTACTAGTTTGTATATTTGCTTGTTGCATTACATTTTTAATATACTTCCTTCCAAAGAGGAATTTGTATTGAGTATTCACCTCGTGGCTGTTTCTGAAAATTAAACCGATAGTGGGACATATGGAGACAAATTTGTATAGCGGACAAGTGAATTACAAGTAAAATTGAGCATGCTGTTCTTCAAATCCAACACAAAAAAGAGGCAAATTTCCAGGATTCTTAGCATGACTATTTTGTGCCAGCTAAAACTGAGCATGCTTTCCTTTAAGTCTAAACACAAGAAAGACCAAAATTCCAGATTATTAGCATGACTCTTTTGTCAGTAGAAGCTTCTCTGAGATCTCCCTCTTCTGACCTTTCCTTTCAGACTATGTTCATTGCTTGCAATCACCCTCTTCCTGTCACCTGTGATGTGTGTTCTCTTTATTTGTTATTTTGATATCATTCTGTCAAACTTTTGTTGAAAGCTTTCACTCTTCTATTTGTTCAAATATCCGTATGTGGTGATCCATAGAAACATAATATAGACTACTTGTATATCAGACCACTTCTAGAAAGTAGCACTTAGGTGTGGATCCTGTTACATATGGACCTGTCTCTATATGTGTGTATATATATGTTTTAATGGTAGTGTCAGCAGAACAGTTCCAGATAAGAGAATCCATTATTATGCCCATTGTGAAGTTTAAAATGTGACTTGGAAAGATGAGCTATAAATCTTAGTGTCTATGGTGATTTTTCCATTCTATTTATTACCCCTGCTGCCATCACTAACCAACAACAATGGTGATTTTAATAAAATTGCAGACACAACATGTTCTTTCTGCCTAATGACACCTTCATCCAGACCAGCCACAGACAATCCTTCCAAACTCATTCCTTGCGTGTTCCCAAATTTATGCATACTGAAATATCAAATTAACTGTGAAATCCTGATTTCTACCCTATTCAAACCCTTATATGTCTTCACATGTCCTCTTTCTTAACTAGAACATCAAATTTCCTGAGGCAAACAGCCTAATGTCAACATAAACTTCAAGAATGAGTCAGGCCTTCCCAACCCCAGAAGAAGCTCTATATTCTAAGTAAGTGGAGATAGTTTCTCCCTTCAGTAAGAAGGAAAAATAAAAACAGTAAAAGTTGAAATAGCTTCTTCCTTTAGCATTCCCATTGTGATATGTATATATTTCTTCTTGTAGTATTTCTTTTTGCACAAGTATACGTATTTTTGTTGCAATGCTCTTTATTTTAGAAATTGTACAACTTTATTCTTTTAGCTAAGTATATTTTTTCTTAAAGATGAGAATTATCTTTTCATCTTTATGGCTCTCATGGGACTTTGAAATTACTAAACACTAAATAAATATTAGCTGAATGGTTATATTTGGAAGTTTCTGGAACATCCAGAAAAATGGTATGCTAGAAAATATTAACAATTCTGCCTTCCCATCACTATTCATAGAGAAATTATGTGCATAGTTTATATATTCCAGTTATTTTATTGAAAAATTAGCTGAGGTAGGAAAAGCATGAATAATTTAGTTTTAATTATTCTAGTATATTCTGCCTTCTCAAGAAAGGAAACAAGAGAATCTAAAAGGAACAAAGCCAACCTCACTGGGAATTTTGTACTGATCCTTCCTTTTGTGTAGGATTATTGGTGTGACTATTTTATGCAGTTTATCTACAAATAAATCTGGTCATAGAAAGAATACTATTTAAAAAAAAAAAAGAAAGAATAATCATTTAAACAATAAAGTTTCAGATCTTTTGCTCTAATTGTAAAAGCATAATGAAAGTCATAAATCAGTAGTTTCCCAGCTATGAGATATTCTTATTTTGCCTGTTAGCACTTTGCAAACACTTAATGCCTCTTGCTCAAATCAATAACACCAGTTTTTAAAGATCATAGAACTTTCATTTAAGATACATTTTATTTTACTTTTAAGAAATAGAGTAACTAGGAAAATAGCGATATAGCCATCAGCTTAAAAAGTACAATTTTTGAAGTAAAAGCAGAGTGTATTTTATGAATAATTTTCATATAGTTGACTCATCGAGAAATCACAATACTGCTTGCCTAAAAACAGGCATATGAAAAGAAACAAATAATTACATATATTGGATTATTTATATGATTGTTTAATATGTAAACCTTTGTTAAAATTCATATATGATTCCTCTAATACTGAAAATTGAATGATACATTGCATCAGTAAAACATGAAGTGTGTATAAAACATATTAATGAATGAAGCAAAAACAAAAGGAAATTAGGTTTCATATACAATGTTGAAATGGAAACATGAAAAATCAAGAAAGATTGGGAAGAAGTATTTAAATACTTGAACATAATATAAAAATATAAATCAACAAGAGAAATAAAATTGTCATGCAACTTAACAATTGGGTAAAAGACTAAGACAATGGACAAAAACACTAAAATGAAAAATAAGCATACACACAAAAAATGTTAAAGGTCCTTATGCATCTAGGAAATGTAATTTAAAACCACAATGAGGTAAAACTACCTATTTACATATAGTTTTATACACATAATTCTTGATGTGTATACATTCACAGGTGGATACATAGATAAAACTAAGTCAAGCATACTGCTAAAATGTGGACATGCCTGCTTCTCAAAATAATATCTCAGTATAAAAGGGGAAAATGCAAATGAAAAGGGTTTAGATCATTGAAAAACTAAAAATGTACTATGGACCTGAGGCTTTCATTCCGAAATCTTTTTCAATAATTTGTATGAGGTAAGCCACATGTGCTATAATTCACTTTACTCATATCCTCCTCTGTGTCTTTACCCCAAACTTCCACACTTATTCTTGTCAATTGGTAACAACTCTAATGGTTTGTTGAGGAGATTGGGTTGTTCAGAGTTTTTTAAGAACATCCAAAATTCTCCTTTATCTACATTCTCTTACCTTGTTTTCACATTTTGATCAATTATAATTGCAGCCTAAGTTACTTAGTTTAAAGCTTCTCAACCCTTAAGACTGCCGTTTTCAATTTCAAAGAGGAACTTTTATTTTTAAAGTCCGTGAAATATTTGGATACAGATTCTCTTGAACAGGGAAGGAAAGAAGGGAGGGAAGGAAAAGAGGAAGGAAAAGAGAATAGATGAATTTAATTAATTCCACTTTGAAAATTTGTCAGTGAAAGCCTTAAGATTGTATTCAGTTGTCTGTAATAAAATATAACTTGGATGCCAAATCCTATTTAATTACTATATGTGCTTAGAGTAATTTTATATTCTAAATAATTTTTCTCTTTAGATATTAATATACAAATTATATAGTGTATGTCAATTCTGTGATCTCTTTGTTAATGCAAGATTTTTTAGATTACAAATTTATCCATGTTATATTAAAGAAAAACAGATAGACTGTGTCTTGATGTCTAAACTATTTGTAGTTAATCTTTGGATATATATTTAAACAAATCATAAAGTGAAGTATATTTAAGTACTTATTGTATAAATAGAAAAGTTAAAAAAATCTCTGGCAGTTTTTAAAAAGTAAAAATATTACCCCAAATTCCACATTTTACATTTTTATTCATGTCCTCTCTTTTGTTATTCAGACACTAAAACAAGTATTAAAAACACAGCCACAGCCGGCATGGTGGCGCATGCTTGTAATCCCAGCATTTGGGAGGCTGACGGGAGGATCCGGGTTCGCGGGCAGCCTCAGCTACCTAGTGAGGCATTCTGCAACTTAGTGAGACTCTGTTTCAAAATAAAAAGTAAAAAATAGGGCTGGGAGTGTAGCTCGGAGGTAGAATGCCCCTGGGTTTAATCCCCAGTACTGAAAAAAAAACCCAAAAAATAGCTACAGAAGAATCCTGGCTTACATACCACTGACTTCATTTTCTGTAATGACTATAAAACAACAATCAGATCAAGACAAAACACATACAAGAAATTAGCATTATGCCTTATAAATTTTAAAATACTAGGAAAATTTAAAATATGACTACAGATGACTGTGATGATTATAGAAATTTTTTTCAAGCTTTATGAAATATCAGATTTAGATATGTAACTTTCTCATGAGATTATGAATGCCACTTCCAAGGTTGTCTTCCTTTCAAATTGTTCCAATTATTCTTAGTGTTTCATTAATATTATACCATCTGCTACAGGCAACTCACATCTCTTTTGCTTTTATTTCTTGCTCTAATGTAAGAAGAAACCTGTGTTATGGGTGTATCAGAATCTACTGTAATACTCTGACATGAACCCCATACTTCCGCACACTATTCTTCTCAATTGGTGACAACTCGAATGGTTTGTTGAGGAGATTGGACTGTTCAGAGTTTTTTAAGAACATCCAAAATTCTCCTTCATCTACATTCTCTTACCTTGTTTTCACATTTTGATCAATTATAATTGCAGCCTAAGTTACTTAGTTTAAAGCTTCTCAACCCTTAAGACTGCCATCTTCAAGTCTAAAAAGATGGATCTTTTTCTAGAACTATTAAATTCTGTCCATTTCAGGTGACTTATTTGACCCAGACTCTTTCTATATCATCACTATAAAGCTGATTTGTCAATTCCTCTGAAGGTTCCTGTCATTTCTTCTTAATCAACTTCATCCATCTTGATTTGAATTAGACACAGCATGTACACCTGTACTGTATTCTTCTGTCCTCTAGAAAATATTTTTGTTTTAATAAACATCTGAGCCTTTTCCCCCTTCTTCTTTTCTCCCACTGACTTGCTAATACATTACAACTCATGCACCATAGCACTATATTTCTAATACTAAAACTTTTCCTTTGTTATTCATCTTCTATCTCATTTTAATAGCTTGCAGATACAGAAATATACACCCTGTATCAGAATTAGTTTCACAAGGAGAAAGAAACTTTATATGTTTTTCTTTTTACTCCAATGCTTAGCACAATATTTGTGAAACACTCTAAATTAAAACAATGAGGTATTTTCCATAATGTAATTTTATCATGTAAAATGATGGCGAAAACTATGTGTGATCTCTACATTTATTTCAAAATACTGTTATTCAAACTTATGGGAAAGGGGAATGAAAAAAATAGTTTTATAATTAATAATGGTTTGGATTTAGAATGTCTCCCTACCCCTCACAAAAACCATGCAGTCATGTTGGAGGTGGGGCTTGGTTGCTGAGGAGAGATTCCTGGGGGTTGGCCTTGGGGGTTATGTATGGTTTTCCTTCCCCCTTCTCATTCTCTTGCTTCTGGCCTCTATGACATGAAAGCAGAATACTTTCTCTTTCCTTCTCTCTGCTTTCCACCACCCATGTTCTGAGCTCTATCGACTCAGCCTGACATGGACTGAACCCTGAAATCTCCAAAACTGTGAGCAAATAAATCTTCCTTCCCCCAAGTCATGTGCTCAGTTACTTCAGACTTCAGTAGTAAGAATATTGACCTAAACAATTAGTAACCTAAGTTATTTGGGGAAAGGACCACCTTTCTGTATATTCTGAGTTGATATTGTTGAGAATTACGAAGAAATGAATCAAATGATAAACCTTTCAGATGAACCTCAAATAAACCTCTGGTCTATTGTGAGGTAAAATAGAAATTTCACCAAGAATATGGATTTGGGGGGGTTCCAGTTTTCTGTCTGACATGTAAGCACACAAAAGTTATCACTCCTATTCTCAGAAGAAGGGAAAAGCTCATCTCTCTGAAAATCAGCAATTCAACCTAGATGCATAAGAAAATAGGCTCATGGCAAGTGTTGCCCCCACAGTTGGAAAAGCAAGTAAATATAGAGAATCACAGGTTACCAAAAGCAGAAGCCCATCAATAGAACCCGTGATTTAAGCCAGTACTAGTAGGGACACTTAAATTATCGTTGATGGATTAATAAAGGCTCAGTGTGGATTATGTTGAAATCTGCATGGGCTAAGCATTGTGAAGGAGGGGTACAGTCTCATAACATTTATCTTCTGGAGCCCCACCAGTTTTCATGGTGAAGATTAGGAAAATATAAATCTTACACTTCCAGATTAGAAAGAGGAAAATTTGTCATTTCAAAATACTCACACAGGACAGTTTCTTCCTCCTTAATAAACCCTGCTCTCTTTGGAAGTTATTTAAAAAGAGCAAAACTTGTAAGTTTGGATATTTAGTGGAGGACATTTTCAAATGAATGCTGAAGGTATATCCCATTTATTTAAAATTTTGTGAAGAAAGACCTGGTTTGAGGGAAGAATTGTTAAGAAACAGGAATCAGGATTTAATTATTAAGGAAGTTCTCATTAAATAAGTAGTGTTGAAGATGCTGTAATTAGGATAATCATTGTCAGAAAAACAAGTTATAGAGAACATGAGGGCCAAACTTTAGGTAATGACTTAGAAGAACAAAAAAGTCAGAACATTCACTGACATAAAGGTATCTTTGAAGAGATTAAACATGACTCTAGAAGATTAAATATATGCCCAGTCATCACAGTAGAAACTAAGGGTAGAGATGGGATTATTAAAAAAAAAAAAAAAATCTGTGGGGAAGGAAGCCTTTTTGTCTAATGGAATGAATTATATTGATAAATTCAGGAAATCCACAAAGTTCTTGAGAATGTTATACAAGCAAAAACACTGCCAGTTTGGATTGAAAGGAACAGAGAAAGAATGAAATGAAAGAAGGCTATTAGACTCCCTAAAATTCTGTAGGCCGTAAACTAATGACAAAATTATTCAACTGCAAATGCATACCCAAAGCATTAATACTGGGCCTTGAAAATAAATAAGTTTGCCAGGCTGAACTTTTAATATATTTGGCACTGGTGACTTTTTTCATTCTGTTTTCTCCCTTTTAATTCAGGAACATAAATGCTTGATATTCTAAGACGGTTTTACCGTTGCATTTTTAGAGCAGATAAGTTGTTCTCTTGTTCCTCAATACCCAAGATGGATTATATCTAGAAACTCACGCATGCCTAATATAGATGATGTAGATTATTACTTTAGAACTGTCAAACTGATTAAATATAGATGAGGTTAATTTACTTTGAATACATTCAGTAATGTGTTGATACTCTTTAGAACTTTGGGTTGTGGGTTAATGTATTTTGCATGTGGAAAAGATATAATTTTTTTTTCAGAGGGCCAGAGGGTAGACTGTGGTCAGCAGAGTGTTGGTTCCCTAAAGATGGCCATAAATATTTCTGTGTGTGCCTGTGAATATATTAGCTTTCATGCAAAAGGGAAATTAAGCTATCGGATGGAATTAAGATTGCTAATAAATGTCTTACAGACAGAGAGACTATTCCTAGATTATCTGGCTAGGTAACCACACATGCACTTACAATGAATGCAGAAGCAGAAGTGATCAAGGTTAGACATGAGATGTGATTATGGAAGTGAGATCAGTGATAGGATGTGAGATGGACTTCTCTTACCTGCTGAAGCTTTGACGACAGAGACATGATCCATGAAAGGCAGGTAGCCTCTAAGCAATGAAAAAGTATAAAAATGTATCCTACCTAGAGCCTACAGACCCCTGTCAGAATTTTGACCTGCAGAACTCTGAGCTAATACAATTATGTTCTTTAAGCTGATAAATTTGACATAATTTAAGTTTGAGTTACGTTAAAATGGTTATGTCTTCTTGTACAATTGACCCCTTCATCATTATGCAATGACCCTTTTTATCTCTAATAATTTCCCTTGTCTGAAGTCTCTTTTTCTTTCTAAAACTAATTCAGTTTTTCTAGATTTCTTTTGATTAGTGTTAATATAGCACATCTTTTTAAACTTCTTTTAAATAATCTAATTCTTTATATTTAGAACATGTTTCTTGAGAACACCATATATTAAGTCATGCTTATTTATCTATCATAAGCATATCTGCCTTTTCAGTGGTACATTTAGATTATTTATATTTAAAGTGACAGAGAGTTGAATAAAACAGTGTAACTGTTTTCCATTTGTTGTGTTTGTTCTTGGTTTCTTCTTATCTTCTTTTTTATTGCCTTCTTTGACTTTATTTGAACATTTTACATGATTCTATTTTGCCTGTATCTAAGAATGTAAAATGTACCTTTTATTAAAATTTTTCAGTGATTACTATAGAATTTACATTATATAATTTTACCTAATGACAGTCTACTGTTTATCTCCACATGCAGGGCAGAGTCTACTGTGTGTCTCTGCCCTGCATGTGGAGAAACTCAGTAGACTCCTAACAGAATATTTCCAATTTTTTACTCCTATCCACTGTTCTCTGATCACAAAATGATCCTGTTAATTGTTTAAAAAATTAAAAGCAGGCTATTAATGAGTATGCAAGATAAAACATTTATCTCCTTTTATTTTCTCTGTCATTCTTCCTTTTTAAAATGTAGATCCAGATTTCTTAACTACACAATTTTTCTTTTGCCTGAAGAAATTATTTCGATATTTCTTTTTTTTTTTAATTTTTATTGTAGTAATTCGTGCAATATAGCATACATCTTTGTTAAGTACAAATTGTTAACAACATATTTGCACACAATTCTCATTTGTCCCCTTCCCCGATTCCCTCTCCATTCCCTCCCCCTCCCTCCCCCTAAGGTTCACTTCAGTGAGTGACCTTGATATGATTGTGTAGGTACATCATGTGCTTTAGGGTGTCCCTCTGCCCCATGCATCCACTACAATTAAATCAGCTTCTTTGCTTATCGAAGATCTCTCTTTTTTATCTGGAGACCCTCCTATGCCCCATCTTCTCCCTAGCATCCACATATTAGGGAGAACATATGCTTCTTAACTCTTTGTGACTGACTAATCTCACTTAACATAATGTTTTCCAGTTGCATCCATTTCCCTGCAAAGAATTTCGATAT
>PVLC010035588.1:0-16239 GCA_004027655.1 Graphiurus murinus | reverse complement strand
CGGTACTAGGGATTGAACTCAGCGGCGTTCTACCTCCGAGCTACACCCCCAGCCCTATTTTTTATTCTTTATTTTGAAACCGGGTCTCACTAAGTTGCGGAATGCCTCACTAGATAGCTGAGGCTGGCCGCGAACCCGGATCCTCCGGTCTCAGCCTCCCGAATGCTGGGATTACAAGCGTGCGCCACCACACCCGGCTTGTACATATGTTTTATATCACACAAATTATACATTTGCATAATTATAATGATCCAAGTTATAATTATTAAAAAATAAAATTGTATTAGTAAAAATATTATAAAGGAAAAAATGATGTGCTATATGGAAAACAACAAGGTTGGGGGATCTAGTTTACTCGGGGTGGCCAGGGAAGGCCTCTGTTAATGAATGCACCAAAATTTTTTTTTTTTTTTTTTTTTTTTTTTTTTTCGGTACTAGGGATTGAACTCAGGGGCATTTTACCTCCGAGCTACACCCCCAGCCCTATTTTTTATTCTTTATTTTGAAACCGGGTCTCACTAAGTTGCGGAATGCCTCACTAGGTAGCTGAGGCTGGCCACGAACCCGGATCCTCCGGTCTCAGCCTCCCGAATGCTGGGATTACAAGTGTGCGCCACCACGCCCGGCTCAAAATTTTTAAATCAATGAACAAGTCACTTGTTTCCAGTATTTGGCATGCTAAGCAATGCTATCATAACTTCCTATATGTCATTTTGCATATGTATGAATATATCTGTAGAATAATTTTCTAGAAGTGGAACTGCTTCCTTGCGAAGGCCTTCCTGCTGCATCGTCAGGTGGCAGAAGGTGGAAGGGGACCAACCTACCCTTTTACCAGGAACGCACTCTGGGGAAAACTCACCCATTCCTGTGAGAACAGCATCAATCCCTGAGCTCTGCCTCGTGACCTCTTCACGTCTTAAGGGTCCCATCTTTCAACACTGTTGCAGTGGGGGTTAGATCTCCAACAAATAAACTCCTTTGTGTGTGTATGGTAATGGGGATTGAACCAGGGGTGTTCTACCCCTGAGCTACACCCCCAGTCCTTTTTATTTTTATTATTTATTTATTTGTTTATTTTGCAGTACTGGGGATTGAACCCAGAGGCATTCTTCCTTGGAGTTACACCCCCAGCCCTATTTTTTATTCTTTATTTTAAAACAGGGTCTCACTAAGTGGCAGAGGGCCTCACTAAGTAGCTGAGGCTGGTGGTGAACCTGTGATCTTCCTATCTCAACCTCCCAAGTACTGGGATTACAAGCATGTGCCACCATGCCCAGTCCCTTTTTTATTTTGAAACAGGGTTTCACAAAGTTGCTGAGTTTGGCCTTGAACCTTCTATCGTCCTGTCTCAGCCTCCTCCTGGGTATTATAGGTGTGCACCAGCATGTCTGGATTCTAAAAGACAAACTTTGAGGGACACTTTCAAAGCACAACAATGGAGGTCTAGAAAGTCCCATCAGGGGCTCAGTCACGAAGAGATTTGTCTCTGGGCGTAATTTAGCTACCCACGTTAACATGAAAAACACCATAATCAACTTGTCACATCTGGAGGAACTTTCAAACAAGAAAGGGAATGTAAAATCCCCTTGGATCATCCAGGGTCAATTCATGGAAAGATTATACCCTGTGCACTATAAACAAAAGGACACAGCAATACCCTTCAAGCCAAGCTTAACATACATACGTATTTCTAAGTACTAAGCGCCCTCTGCTGCTAGAAGATAAAAATGCACAAAGAATCTCAATTTCATTCTTGAGATCTGTGCAATTGGGAAGTAGAATTACAAAACGGAGGAGCTGAAGGAACATGGGAATCTTCCAGTGAGGACCTCAAAATCCCCAGGGAAGGCCTGCAGTCTGGGCAGGTTGCCTAAATGAAGGGCGTGGGGGATTCAGAGAGGCAGGGTTGAACAAAATTGCTGGCGCAGAGGGCAGACCTATGCTGGGTCAGAGGCCTACCTTTAACTCGGGCAGGTGTAATCAGAGGTTCTGAAAGAAGCTGTCCTATCACACTCCTCTCAGAAACGCATAAACTTCCCAGCGGCTCCACATCCTCATCAGCATGTGGTGTTTTCCATGTTTTTAGACTTTAGCCATTGTGGTTGAGTGTGCACAAGTATTTCACTGTGATTTTATTTTTTATTATATTATTATTATTTTATTATTATTGTGTATGGTCCTGGGATTGAACCCAGGAGCATTCTATCTTCCAGGTACATTCCCAGACCTATTTTATTCTTTATTTTTGAAACAGGGTATCACTAAGTACCTGAGGCTAGCCACGAACCTGCGATTCTCCTATCTCGGCCTCCCAAGTACTGGGATTGCAAGCCTGTACCACCACTCCAGGCTCACTGTGACTTTAATTTGCATTTCTTTTTTGTTGTTGTTGTTGCACTGGGGATTGAACTCAGGGGCATTCTACCTCTAAGCTGCACCCCCAGCCCTATTTTTTATTCTTTATTTTTATTTATTTATTTATTTATTTATTTATTTATTTATTTATTTTGCGGTACTGGGGATTGAACTCAGGGGCATTCTACCTCCGAGCTACACCCCCAGTCCTATTTTTTATTCTTTATTTTGAAACAGGGTCTCACTAAGTTGCGGAGTGCCTCACTAGGTAGCTGAGGCTGGCCGCGAACCCGGATCCTCAGGTCTCAGCCTCCCAAATACTGGGATTACAAGCGTGCGCCACCACACCTGGCTTATTTTTTATTCTTTATTTTGAAACAGGGTCTCACTAAGTTGCAGAGAGCCTTACTAAGTAGCTGAGGCTGGCGGTGAACCTGTGATCCTCCTGTCTCAACCTCCCAAGTGCTGGGATTACAAGCCTGTGCCACCACGTCTGGCTCAATGTGACTTTAATCTGCATTTCTTATGAGCATTTGGCCAATTGATAATTGATGTTTTCTCTTGTCAGGTGCTTGCTTAAGGAATTAGTCCATTCTTGTTAGAATGGTTGCCTTTTAAATTATTGGTTTGTTGGAGTGGCTTTATATATTCTGATCACAAGTCCTTGGTCAGATATACATACTATAATACCTTATCCAAATCACTGGCTTTTCTTTCTTTTTTTTAATACTTTTTTTTTTTTTTTTTGGTACTGGGGCGAACCTCCAGGCTACACCCCCAGCCCTTTTTATTTTTTGCTTTGAAACAGTCTTGCTAAGTTGCTGCAGCTGGCCTCACACCTGCAATCCCTGTCTCAGCCTCCCATGTATTGAGATTACAGGTATGCTTCACCATGCCTGGTTCATTGGCTTTCCTTTTAATTTTTTTGATGAAAATAAATTATTTTAAAATAAAAATATAAGCCAGGCAGGGCAGCGCACACTTGTAATCACAGTACTTGGGAGCCTGAGACCAGAGGATCGGGATTTGCAGCCAGCCTCAGCTACTTAGTGAGTGAGGTCCTCCACAACTTAATGAGACCCTGTTTCAAAATAAAGAATAAAAAATAGGGCTGGAGGTATAGCTCAGAGGTAGAATGCCCCTGAGTTCAATCCCCAATACTGCAAAAATATTAAAAAGTAAATAAATTATTTTTAAAATTTTAACAAAGTCTGAATTAGTAATCTTTTTATAGTCAGTATTTTTTGTGTATGTCCTATATAAGGTGTTTGTCTCTGCTTCAACGTCATGACGATATTCCTGTTTTCTTGTAGAAGTCTTATGATTTTACCATATGACATATATAGTACCGGGGATTGAACTCAGGGGCATTCTACCTCTGAGCTACAGGAGGATCACAGGTTTGAAGTCAACCTCAGCAACTTAGCATGGCCCTCTGCAACTTGGTGAGATGCTGTTTCCAAGTTAGAAATTAAAAAAATAGGGCAGGGGTTGTAGCTCAGAGGTAAAATGCCCCTGGGTTTAATCTCCAGAGCTACACACACACATACATACATACAGTAGGAATTAAATTTTATTTTTATTTTTCAATATCAAACTCAGCAATGGTTTATGCATTTTAAATGTTGACATACATTTCTACCTTGCCCTCAATAGAGGTTGTATTGATTTACATTTCTAACAATAATGTGTAAGAATGCTTATTTTCCTACACTCTTATTAATGAACTCTAAATGTATTTTTTATGTTTAAAAAAATCAAACACTGTGCTGTGGCCAAAACAAATACAACAACTTTCAGGTTGAATGATTTTCTTCACTAGTTCTTTAATATACATTTATTAGTGAATTGTAGTCTCACATTATAATGCAGTTCACCGTGACAAGACACACATGCACACAATACTTCTGGTAAGGTAGGTCTGCTAGCCACAGAGGATATCCTCTCAGTCTGTTGATCTGGAAATGTCTTCATCTTTGAAGGATAGTTTTGTTAGTAACAGAATTCTTGGCTGACATTTTTTTCCCTTCAGTGTTTTAAGTATGCCATCCCATTGTCTCCTGGATTGCATTGTTTCTGACGTGAAGCTGGCATTTATTCTTGTTTCCCTGTCTGTGAGGAGCCATTTTTCTCTTGCAGCTTGTAAGATTTTCTGTCTTTAATATACACAGGTGAGGCCTCTTCATCTTTATCCTACTTGGAGATCATGGGGATTCTTGAGTGCATATATCAATGTTTTCACTAAATAGGAGGGAGTTTGAGGCCAGTTTCTTTCTTTCTTTCTTTCTTTTTTCAAATATTTTCCTCCCCATCACTCTCCCCTTCTGAAATTCCCTTTTCACATATGTTGGTATGCTTCGTGAGACGTCACACAGGTCTCCGAAAGTATCTTCATTCTTCACTCTTTTTTCTTTCTATTGATTGGACAAATTCTGAGGACCTATCTCCAAGTTTCCTGCCCTTTTTCTTTTTCTTTTTTTCCTTTTTGTGGAACTAGGGACTGAACTCTACCTCAGAGCTACACCCCTAACCCTATTTTTTCATTCTTTATTTTGAAACAGGGTCTCACTAAGTTGCAGAGGGCCTTGCTAAGTAGCTGAGGCTAGCCACAAATCTGTGATCCTCCTGTCTCAGCCTCCCAAGTACTGGGGTTATAAGCGTGCACCACCATGCCCGGCTTTCCTGCTTCTTCTACTAGATTAAATGTGCACTGAGCCCTTCTAGAGAAATTTTCCTTTATTATTTATTATGTTTTTCAACTCTAAAATTTCCGTTGATAATTCATATCTCTTTACTGATAGTTTCTATTTGGTGAGCCATTGTCATGGGTATCAGGCAGAGGGAGAGTACTGGGGATTGAACCTAGGCTCATTCTACTTTTTTTTTTTTTTTTTACTCTTTTTTTTATGCTTTCGCTTGTGCATTATAGTGTCACATCATAACGCAGTCCTTAGTGATACTGGCACATAGCACTTGGTGGCTTTCCCTCAGCTCCCTCCCATTCCCCCCTTCCCCATATAGGATATTGAGATTGACATTGGTATTCTTATATATGTACATACTGTCCCTCTCCCAGCCCCCCTTCCCCTAGTCCTCTTCCCTGGCTCCTGGAGTTTCTCCTCCATTATCTGAAGTCCCTCTGGTATCTGGATTACTCCCTAGCTTCCACATATGAGAAAGCATATGACCCTTCACTATCTGTGACTGGCTAATCTCACTTAACATAATGTTCTCTTCTGAGCACAGAAGAGAACATACTCAGCAGCCCTATTTTATTAGAACATACCCCAGCCCTATTTTATTTTTCTATTTTGAAACAAGATCTCTCTAAGTTGCTGAGGGCCTTGCTAAATTGCTGAAGCTGGCCTTGAACCTTCAATCTGCCTGTCTCAGCCTCCCAAGTACTGGGATTATAGGCATGTCACCACGCCTAGCTTCATATTTATTTAGTTCTTGGAGCATATTTATGACAGCTGCTTTAAAGTTCTTAATGCTAAGTCCAACATTTCAGACCACTTTAATCAACCCTATTTATAGTTACATTTTCCTGTTCATTTGAATGTCCGCCTATTTTTTGTTGAAAACTGGACATTTTTAGAATATTGTAGCAATTCTGCTCGGATATGCTCCTGGGAGGGTATTTTTTGTTGTTTTTGTTTATCAACTTGTCTGGACTAATTTTGCAGAGTTTCTCTCCCCCTCAGTGTGTTAACACTGATTCTCCCCCCCCCCCTTCTTAGTTCTAAGGGTGATTTGCTAGGATTTTCAATAGGGTCACCATAATTTAGAAATCAGTCGAGGATTGGTCAGAGGTGGCGCTCAAACAACTCAAGCCAGTAAGGGTTCTGATCTCATCAAGATGGGTTGGGGTGCTGGAAGCATAACTCAATGGTAGAGCACTTGCTGAGTATGCAGAAGAATTGGGTTCAATTCCCAGCACTGCAACACACACACACACACACACACACACACACACACACACACACAACAGATGTGTTGGGTTGGGGAATACATTAAAAACTCAGACAATTTACAAGACTACCTGGTTTTTAAACCCCTGAGTCTTCTTGTGTCTCCTCTGTACCTGTGAAAGGCTTCATGTTCAATCAGAGATGAGATCATTAGAGCTCTTGCCAGAGGCTCCTGAACTTGTATAACCTGGCACACCATCTTCTAACCACCAGTTGTATGTGGTGGGCAGGGTTATCTCATTACCTAGATCTCTGGCCAAGCTCCCAAAAGACCTTCTAGTTGGCTGTTTAGCCAACTAATATTGCAACTCAGGTTGCTGTGGTTTTAGAGTTTCCATCTGAGCCTTCCGCTTGGGTGAGGCTTTTCTAGCTCCACTCCTAATTCAGTCAGTCCCTCCTGCAGCAAAAGTTGCTGGTTTTTGCAGCTTACTCAGCCCTGATCAAACTACCCTTGTGGAACTGGGGGGGGGGGGGTTGGAAATTTTCCCCAGGACGAAAATGTCACCGATTCTTACTGTTCTTGCACAGGGTTTAGTATTTTTTCTTGAATCACTGCTTAATTTGTGTGAAGCCTATGGTCAATTTCCAGGGAGTTGAAATAGTTGTCACAAATTTGTCCAGTTTTATCAGTCTTTTTGGGGAAAGGATTTTTGCCAAACTCCCACTCTGCCGTTCCAGAAGTCACAATACAGCTCTGATTGCTTAAAACTTCATCCCTAAGCTCTAATCAGAATTCCGCCTTTCCAGCACATTCCAGTACTTGGGAGGCTGAGACAGAAGGATCGCAGATTCGAGGCCAGCTGCAGCAACTTAGCAAGGCCCTCCACAACTTAGACCTTCCCTATCCTCTGGAGCAGATTAGCGTGGTTCTGCCAGATGCCTCCTCTCCCCCTTCCTTCTCGGGAAGTTAGCACCTCTGGTGGCCTGGGATAAGCAGTAGAAAAAAAGGTACATTTTCTTATCCACTGGCCAACTTTGTGGCCTCTCTTGGTTGGTTGTGCTGTTTCTTTGGCTAATCCTGCCTGGACCTAATGACTTCGGGAAGATCAGTTGAAGGGGGTATCTGTGGAAATTCTTGAAACAGTCTTTCTTGGGGTCCTTTCCATCCTTTAGGTCTCGGCTGGAGTATCTCCGCTGTAGAGAGACCTTCCCAGGCCACTGATTTAAAGTACTCCCTCCGCTTCCCATCACGCTTCCTGTTTTCTTGTCTTTACATCTCTGGTAATGCCCTTAAACTGTCTTGTTCATTTATTGGTTTAGGTAATATCTGTCTCTGACACTTGACAGTAGGCTCGATGAAATCAGGGATCATATTTTCTGTATTCTCACCTTCAGCAGCCTCATCCGTAAAACTTGGGGGCGTGAGGAAGAAGGAGGAGAGGTGACTGGAGTATCCACCTGTCTCACCCGGTCTGGCCTCTGTTGTCCACGTGGCGCTGAGGCCACGCCCTCCCGTGGGCGTGGCTCACAATGTTGTGCTGGCCGCGTGCAGGCGTCCTCTGGAAGACAGCTACGTCACACGCACGCAGGCACGTCCCCCCGTCCGGTCTCGCTGCAGGCGGAAGAGGGCGTGGCCACTCGCGAGGCCCCCGCAGCCGCCGCCGCCGCCGCCTGAGTCACTTGCAGGTGTCAGCCGCACTCGGCTGCCTGTCTCTCAGGCAGCTCGGAGGCCACTCTGTTTTGGGGTCCTCGCCGCCCTTCCACGTCTCCCGGAAGACGTAGCCCGGCGACTGCTGGTAGAGAAGGAGCTGTACTAAGCCTGGGTTCTCTCCCGGCCGGCTGCTGAGGGGGCCGGGCCCGGGAGGGCGACGAGGCCGCGGCGCCGCCGCTTCGGAGTCCTCAGGTGAGGTGGCGGCGAGGGCCAGTGAACCGGCCACCTCGCTTGGGGCTTGGGGCGTTAACGGCCCTAGGCGCCGGCCTCTCCTCGGAGACCTGATGTCTTCCTCCGGCCGGCACTTGTCCCGGTTTGGAGCTGGGGACCGGAGGAGAGTCCCCGTTAGGGTCCACTGACGTCCTGTCCCGACCTCTCTCCTTCCTGCCCGGACCGCTGCCGGCTTCTGAGGCTGCAACTCAGTGGGGAGCGCAGCGGAGGTCTGTCCTCACTCTCCCGCAACCCACGGACTGACAGACTCCCTGGGCCTGATCGGCGGAGCCCAGCCTCCCTTCCTCTGCGCAGACGCTTGGCCTTCGAGACAGGCCCTACCATCCGGTCTGAAGACCCAGTCCCAACCACGCACCTCTTCTCCAGGGCAGCGCTGGAGGAATTACTGAGGCTTTGTACCTCTGAAGTCCGCTGGCGCTGTTTGTCAATGCCCTGGGCCCATCATACTGTTTGTTTTATTAGGTAATCAACGTCAAGGTTCATGGGTGTTTTTAAAGCCCTATTAACTTGAAAATGGGAGACAGGATATAAGGAACTAATAAGTGTGTTTTGGTTATTTTATTAGGAGAAATCATTTGCGCCCGATCTCCACACCTGTCTACTTGATATGAGTACTTTACGCCTATATGGGATTTTATATGCCAGAAAGTATTTCACCTCGGTTTTCGTTTGATTTCATACAGAATAAAATATACAGGCACATAATTGTCACATTTTATAAAGGCATGTTTAAGAGTTTCTTCCTGAGGTTTTTTAGGTTTTGAAAGCTAGGAGTTAAAAGGTGGGATTGACATTAGGCTGACTTTAGAGTTCAGTATGTGAGGTGCCATCTAAACTCTGTAAAAGAAAAAAAAAAAAGGATATTGCCACTTACTACATAATGTTGCAGAAATTACTTGTGATAATGTTTGCACAGTGTCTGGCACATGAAAATTTCCTTCAGTATTTATCAGTGACTGTGTATGCTAGATGCTGGGAACTGATTGGTGAGCAAAATAGACATGGTATTTATCCAACTACCCCTTCTCTCAACAGGGAGACAGGTGTTTAAAAAACGACACAAAATTATAAAGCATGAGGCAAAAGAAAGGATGTGGACAGAGAATGATAGCACCTAATTTAGATTGAAAGATAACTCCAAAGTAGATGACATTCCAGTGAAGGAGGAAAAATCGCTAACTATTAAAGAGTTCTGGGCAAAAGGAATGATATGCACATTACAGAAATGGTGCTGAGGGTTAATTACTTCATCATTACCTTGTGCCATATTCAAATATCTATGTTGGACAGATGGTTATGCAATCACCTTTCTTATTCTGAACTTAATGGGCACATGATAGGTACTGAGTTTTTGAATTGATGAATATACTTTAAACATTATGCGTGTGCACACCTGAATTATCCATAAGAGTGATTCATTTAGCATCAATAGATTTTGTATTAAATAGAAGGAGTTTTTCAAGTTTTAGCATTTTGAAACAAACTTCAGAGAGTTGTTTCCATTTGGTTGGACTAGAATTTTGCCATATGACTTCCATAACAAAGTGCTACAGAATTTTCTCACAATTCTGAAATCCAAGATCAAGGTGTTGGCAGGGTTGGTTTCTTCTGAGACATCTCTCTTGGCTTGCTGATGGCTACTTTTCCCATGTGTCTTTAAATGGTCTTCTTTCTGTCTATTTGTGTCCAAATTCCTTTTATAAGGACACCACATTATTGAATTAGGCCCAACCATAATGACTCATTTCAACTTAATTACTTCTTTAAAGACACTGTCTCCCAAAACAGTCACATGCTAAGGTCTAGGGGTTTGGACTTCAGTATATGAATTTGGCGGGGGAGGGGGGGGACACAATTCAGCCCACAACAGCTGCTTTTGCTAAGTAAATTTTCCCTTCATTGAAATAGTAATAAAGAAAACAGTAGTAGTTGTAATAATGATAGTAGTAGCTATTAAATAAGTGCTTGTTGTATCCCAAGCATTCCACAAAGTACTTTTACTTATTTAATCATAAAGCCATTCTGAGCCAGGCATGGCGACGTGTGCCTGTAGTCCCAGCCTTGGGAGGCCGAGACAAGAGGATTGCTTGAGTAGTTCAAAGTCAGCCTGGACAACCTAGCAAAACCCCATCTTAAAAAACAAACAAAAACATTCTAAAAGGTAAGTACACTTATTCCCCTCAGCTTTAGTTAGTAGTTTGTTCAGAATTACCTCTCTAGTAAGAAGCCGGGTTAAAATTTCAACCCAGGACTGCAGGAGTGACTCCAGAGCCAGTCTTAACTGTTATAATCTGCTTTTATGCCACACTGATCATTTCATGTTTTGTTTTTTCAGGTTCACCAATAGGATTATTCTACTATCATCATGTCTTGGTTTGCTGATCTTGCTGGAAAGGCAGAAGATCTTTTAAACCGAGTTGATCAGGGGGCTGCAACTGCTCTCAATAGAAAGGAGACCACCAGTAACACATATAGCAAAAATACTGACTATCCTGAACTTCACCAGCAAAGTGCAGATTTGACTTATCAGACTGGATCTAAAGCTAATTATATTTCTTCAGCAGCTGATAACATTCGAAATCAAAAAGCCACCATTTTAGCTGGTACTGCAAATGTGAAAGTAGGGTCTAGGACACCGGGGGAAGCTTCCCATCCTGTTGAAAATACGTCTGCTCCTAGGCCTTCATCTCAGTTTGTTCGAAGGAAAAAATCAGAACCTGATGATGAGCTGCTATTTGACTTTCTTAATAGTTCACAGAAGGAACCCACTGGGAGGGTGGAAATCAAGAAAGAAAAGGGCAAGGCACCTGTCTTTCCAAGTTCTCGGACATCAAGTGTCAGTTCTGTGAACAACAATGTAACCACCATCAAAGCCACTGAAGAAAATTCTGGGAACCAAAGCCATGGTAGTTCATCAGTCTTCCCTTTCTTTCAGAATTAAGCAAATTGGATATGTCATCATAGCTTAAGATGTTGTGATAAAATTTCTCATCCACTATTATAGGATCTATCTCCACTGCATAAGAGCAGCCTCTGCAAATGTGTGGTATGGACAGTAGAGGCAACATTTAATTGGGTAACTACCAAGCCTGGCATCTAAAAAAAAAAATCGTGTTAAATCTGATTGTCTAAGATTATATATATATATATATATATATATATATTTGGTAGTACTAGAGATGAACCCAGAGGCATTCTACCTCCGAGCTACACCCCCAGCCCTATTTTCTATTCTTTATTTTGAAACAGGGTCTCACTAAGTTGTGGAGAGCCTCACTAAGTAGCTGCGATTCTCCTGTTTCAGCCTCCCAAGTACTGGGATTACAAGTGTGCGCCGCCATGCCCAGCTTCTAAGATATCTTAAGATAAACAGTTTTGAAATCTGAAAGAAAATGTAGTTTTAGACTTAAAACTGTCTCAGTTCGCTTAACTTTGTTATTGGATTGTAAAAATGACAGGAAGCTGTACTTCACATATATACTGGTTTAGGGAGGATTGTGTGTTTTCCCCCATATCCTCCAGATGTAAAGCTGAAAGACTGAACTTTGATTCAATTTGAAGAGTTAAAGGCATTGACCTACTAGTGAACTAAGAGCTTAGAACTATGGTTTTCATTTGTTTAATGAGCTGTGAAATTACCTTTATAACTACATCTTGTAACCTGCAAAATGAGGTTAACGTGGTAATGTGACTGATTGAAGTACCTATAAACATTTAAAAATAGTGGTAAACAGAGTTGATGGTTGATGGAAACATGTTCTTAGATGGTAAAGCTCTGTCTTGGTTCATGAATAAAATCTATCTTCAAGATAAAAAGCTGCATAGAAGCACGGACTTGAGGCTGTAAAATAGGAGTATGCAGTAGCAGTGGATTATGTTTATACACTCCTAAGTTTCTTCTCAACTGTCTTTTGTTTGATTATACAAACAGAATATTGAGGTTGACATTGGTATTTTCAGATACTTACATGTAGTCGATAGTAGTAATTCCATTAATGAACCTCAGTCTTCCCCTTCCCCTTCCCTTAGATTACTTCCCTGGCTCCACTGAGGTTTCTCCTCCAATATCTGAAGTCCCTCTGGCATTCCAGTTACTCCTTAGCTTGCGCATATTAGAGAAAACATATGCCCCTTCACTTTCTGTGACTGGCTAATCTCAACATAATGCTCTCCAGGCCCTTCCATTTTCTTGCAAATGATATTATTTTATTCTTTATTGCTGAGTAGAATTCCATTGTGTGTATTTCTCATAGTTTTGTAATCCATTCATTTGTTGATGGGCACCTCTGTTGGTTTCATAATTTGGCTATTGTGAATTGCACTGCTATGAACATGAGTATGCATATATTACTGCAGTTCTCTGGTTTCAACCTCTTTGGAAAGATACCCAGGAGTGGTATAGCTGGATTATATGGTGGATCCATTCCCAGTTTTCTGAGGAATCTCCACACAGATCTCCATAGCGGCTGAACTAGTTTGCAATCCCACCAACAGTGTAGAGTTCCTATTTCCCCACATCCTCGCCAACATTTATTGTTATTTGACTTCTTGATGATTGCCATTCTGACAGGGGTTAGATGGAATCTCAGTGTAGTTTTAATTTGCATCTCCCTGATTTCTAATGATGTTGAACATTTTTTCATGTATCTGTTGGTCATTTGTATCTCTTGTGAAGTATCTATTCAACTCAGTCTCCCATTTCTTGATTGGGTTATTTGTTTTTCTAGTGTAGTCTTTTAAATTCTTTGTATATTCTAGATATTAATCCTCAGTCAGAGGGATAACTGGTAAAGATCTTCTTCCGTTCCATAGGCTTTCTCTTTAGACTTTTGATGGTTTCCTTTGATGTGCAGAAACTTCTTAGTTTAATGTCATCCCACTTATTAATTCTTGTTTTAATTTCCTGAGCTTTGGGAGTCTTGCTGAGGAAGTTTCTACCTGTGCCTATATGTTGGAGTGTTGACCCTATGCCCTCCTCTAGTAGCTTCATAGTCTCTGGTCTAACTTCCAGGTCTTTGATCCATCTCAAGTTGACTCCTCTGCAGGGTGAGAGGTAAGGATTTAGTTCCATTTTTCTACAAATGGATAGCCAGTTTTCCCAACACCATTTGTTGAAAAGGGTGTCTTTTCTCCAGCATATGTGTTTGGCCCCTCTGTTGAAGATCAATTGACTATAAGTGTATGGATTTGTTTCTGTATCTTCTGTTCAGTACCTTTGGTCTAAGTGCCTATTTTTGTGCCAATACCATGCTGTTTTAATTCGTTTATCATTTTTCTGTCTTACAAAATCTTTCCCTACACTGAGGTCATAAAAGATATTTTTCTACTTTCTTTTCTAAAGGTTTTATAGTTTTGCCTTCTATATTTAGGTGTTTACCTAAAATTGATTTTTATATATAGTGTGAGGTAGGCATCCAATTCTGCTTTTTCCCATAGGAAAGTCAGGTATCCCAGCATCATATATTGAAAAGATTGTCCTTTCCCTACCAATTTTACACTTCTGTCATATATCAAGTATCCATCCATTCTTGGTCTGTTTCTGAGCTCTTAATTGTGTTTCATTTGGTTTATTTTTATATCCTTAGGCCAATGTCACACTGTCTTAATGTAGTATTAAATATGTTTTGATAACTGGTAAAGTAACTTCTACCTTGTCATTATTCTAAAATGTTTTGGCTACTTGTGGACTTTTGCACTTCTATATACATTTTAGAATTTGCTTGTCAAATTTCATAAAAAAATTCATTGGTCTTTTTATTGGGAGCTTAGTACTTCTAGGTAGTATAGTGAGATTCAGCATTTTTACTGTATTGAATTTCTAATCTGTTTATGTGGTATAATTTCACCTCTTTTTTAGTGTGCTTTTATTGGTGCCTTATGGTCTCACATCATAATCAACTCATTTTTAAATGTCCTTCATCAAGATTTTGTTGTTTTCTCCATAAAGATCTTGCATAGTTTGTGTTTAGTTTACTCATAAGTACTTGTGTGTGTGTGTGTGTGTGTGTGTGTGTGTGTGTGTAGAGTACTGGGGATTGAACCCAGTGGCATTCTACCTCTGAGCTACACCCCAGCCCTATTTTATTTTTTGTTTTGAAACAGGGTCTCGCTAAGTTGCTGAGGCTGGCCTTGAACCCGTAATCCTCCTGTTTCAGCCTCTCAAGTACTGTGACTACAGGTGTACATAGTTCACAGGGTTTTTTTTGTTTTTTTGCGGTACTGGGAATTGAACTCAGGGGCATTACTACCTCCGAGCTATACCCCCAGCCCTATTTATTATTCTTTATTTTGAAACAGGGTCTCATTAAGTTGCGGAATGCCTCACTAGGTAGCTGAGGCTGACTGCGAACCCGGATCCTCCGGTCTCAGCCTCCCAAATGCTGGGATTACAAGCGTGTGCCACCACGCCCGGCTAAAGTATACTACTTAATGATTTTCAACATCACACACATTTCACAATTTATCTGCTTAATGTTTTTTATTTTCCAGAGAACCACTTTTGGGTATAGTGATCCTCTGTAGTATGTTTTACTATTTTGTTAATGTCCACTTTCTTTGGGTTTATTTTGCTAGTTTGATAGCCTTTTTTTTTTTTTTTTTTTGGGGTACTGGGGATTGAACTCAGGGGCATTCTACCTCCGAGCTATATCCCCCAGCCCTATTTTTTATTCTTTATTTTGAAACCGAGTCTCACTAAGTTGTGGAGTGCCTCACTAGGTAGCTGAGGCTGGTCTCGAACCCGGATCCTCTGGTCGCAGCCTCCCGAATGCTGGGATTACAAGCGTGCGCCACCACGCCCGGCTGTTTGATAGCCTTTTAAAATAGATATGGTATGCTCATGTAACCTACACCTTTTCATCATAAAGATTTTATTTGCCCCCACATACTTTTCCAGTTAATCTCTCTAGCCTATCCCTAAAAGCACGCACTGTTGTGATTTTTTTTTTTTTTTTTTTTTTTTTTTTTTTTTGGCGGTACTGGGGATTGAACTCAGGGGCATTCTACCTCCGAGCTATACCCCCAGCCCCATTTTTTTTTATTCTTTATTTTGAAACCGAGTCTCACTAAGTTGCGGAGTGCCTCACTAGGTAGCTGAGGCTGGCCTGTTGTGATTTTTCACATTAGTTTTTGCTTGTTCTAAAGCTTCACGTGTTCGGAAACATTGTGTGTACACTTTTCAGTCTGACCTCTTGTGCTGGACTATTTGTGATTTTCATCCATGTTGTTCTTTTGATTGTTGTGTAGTAGCATATGGACATATTAGTCTATCAAGTTTCCTTAAGGACATTGGGATCATTTCCAGTTTTTGGTTACTGTGAAAAGGCTGCTCTCAAGATTTTTGTGCTTACCTTTTTTTAGCAAATATTTTCATTTCTCTTAGATAAATATCTAGGAGTGAAATTGCTGGGCCAAACAATAGGTGTATATTTAATTTAAGAAGAAACTGTGGAAACTTTTGAAAGTGGTTCTACAATTTTTTTTACTCTCATCAGCAATGTATGAGTGTGCAGTTGCTCCAATCCTCACCAGCACTTGGTATAGTCTTTTTAATTATCATTCTATCGAGTGTGAATTGGTTCTCCTTATGATTTTAATTTGCATTTCCTTGATCACTAAAGATATTGAGCACTTTTTCATGTAATTGTTGACCACTTGATTATCTAACCTTGTAAAGAGTCATGTCTTTTGCACACGTAGTTATTGTTTTAGTCAGTTTTATTATGTAGATATAGTTCATTTTTATAACAATGTTAATGTAAATATATTTGCTAAGTCAGTTTAATTTAGTAACATTAAAAACGAGATGTAAGCCGGGCGTGGTGGCGCATGCTTGTAATCCCAGCATTCGGGAGGCTGAGACCGGAGGATCCGGGTTCGCAGCCAGCCTCAGCTACTTAGTGAGGCACTCTGCAACTTAGTGAGACCCGGTTTCAAAATAAAGAATAAAAAAATAGGGCTGGGGGTGTAGCTCGGAGGTAGAATGCCCCTGAGTTCAATCCCCAGTACCGCAAAAAAAAAAAAAAAAAA
>PVLC010035587.1:0-16304 GCA_004027655.1 Graphiurus murinus | reverse complement strand
AGACCCTCGAGGTGGGTCCAGACATCAGTGTTTTTTAAGCGTCCCCAGGTAATTCCAATAGCAGTCTACGTTGAAACCCATTATTCGATACCTTTGCTATTCCAAACATGGTCTGGGGGCCAGCAGTGTGAGCAGCACTAGGAAACTTGTGAGGGATTCAGTATCTCCATTCCCACTATGGTCTGGCTCAATCAGAATCTGGAGTTAGTAAGGGGATTTTGTGCACATTGCAGTTTGAGAAACATGGGCTTAAAAACCACTTTGATGGGTTTTGCATGTTAGTCTTTTTTTGTTTGTTTTTGATCTGATGATTTGAGAATACTGCATCTCAAATATTTGCACCATTAATTAGTTCTTTTCTTTTTTGAATCCCCTATCAATGGGAGATGGTGATTTGGCTAATTTGTGATAAAATATCTCTTTTCCAAGTCAGTTAAATCATCTCTAATTAAAGGAGATAGAGATAGCTAAATTTCTCAGAAGCACACTCCAGAAGAGCATTCTGTTTGTTTGGAAGAATTGCCTGGAGAAGGCTGTTGGAATAGAAGCAAGCGTCAAGGGCAGGGCTGGCAGCAGATGCCAAGCCTTGGGAGACGGAGGAAAAGTACTCGCTAAAACTAGGAAAGGAGCTGTTGGCTCCCAAGACAGAGAGGAGACGAAGGGGGATAGGGAAGGGGAGAGAAAGGAAGGAGAGGAGAGATTTTAAGATTAGTTGAAGTTGGTACAAGAACCTTCAAACTTTTTATAAGAGTAATAAATCTATGGGCTGCAAAACGTGATACAATGTGTGGGGAGGGGGGCAGTGACAGGTCTCAGCATGCTCATGTTTTAAATATGAGGACAAAAATTTGATGTTTGGATGCAGAAACCAGGACCAAAAGCACCCTAAGGAAGAGAGCCCTCTGGAATCCACAGAAACCACTTAGAGAATGCTTTGTACCATCAGAAGCTGCAGAACTGGGGGGTTAAGACCAGTTTATTTTTATCTATGAGACAATGAGTAGGTTAAATATCTTACATCCCTCAGATTGCCAGAGGTGGGATAGCTCCCCACCAACGGTAAAGCCTGCCTGGAAACCACAGGCTTGACTTGGTTTGTTTTGAAAAACAGGCAATTCCTGGTTTGTTTTGAAAAACAGGCAATTCCTGGTTTCCCCCAGAAGCTCTTACCCCCAAATGGTATTTCCAACCATGTCTCTAATTCTCAAAGGTCCCCGAGGACAATGAGACCTCTGGTCCATCTGACCTCCAGCTCTCTAAAAGCGGGCGCCATATTTGATCTTAAAACCTTGGCTAACAGGGCCAGGGCTTCCGGCCATCAGCTGGGTGCTGACCCCGGGAAGAGGAGGAGCCAAGGCTGGCATTTATTTCCCCGCACTGGGAGAAAGTTGGACAGTTTCCACAACTTTTGTACTTCCTCCAGGCTTTCTTGCCTAACCAAACTGATCATTCCAGTAGGAGGCAAGAAGCTTTCTTCCTCCCTCCCTCCCCGCTCCCGAGGACGAGCCTGACCTTCATGTCCGGTATGCTTCTCTGTAGACTGCTCGTGTCCTGGCCCGAACCTGTCGAGCAGCAGGCACACCCGTCTAGTGCCAGAGGGGGTGTTCACAGAAATTGTCCAGATGCTTGATTTCTCTCCTCCAGAAACTGCCTTCTGTCCAATCCAGGTTATGAATTTGTGCCAGGACCCTGAGTCTGGAAAAACTGTTAAGAATATTTGTCAATGTCACTCAGAAGTTTTCCTCTCTATCACCCCCTTCTCCAAATTCCCAACAATTATGTTATTCTGGGTTGGTTTTACTATTGTTGTTTGTTCTTGTTTTTCATGATACACAGATATTTCATTTTATTTTTTATTTCTTAATTGTGATAAAAATATACATTTAAAATTTACCTTTATGTGTGCGCGTGTGTGTGTGTGTGTGTGTGTGTGTGTGTGTGTGTGTGTGTGGTACTGGGGATGGAACTGAGGAACATTCTATCTCTGAGCTATGTCCCCAGCCCTATATTATTCTTTATTTTGAAACAGGGTCTCACTAAGTTGTGGAGGGCCTCACTAAGTAGCTGAGACTGGCCTTGAACTTATGATCCTCCTATCTCAGTCTCCCAAGTACTGGGATTACAAGCGTGCGCCACCACACCTGGCAAAATTTACCATTTTTAAGTACGCAGTTCAGTAACATTAAATGCACCAGATTTTGATTTGGGACATTCTGTGTCCAACTTCCAACAACTGCATGCTGTGTTGCACCCTTCTAATTTCCTGTCTTATTTTTGCTTGTTGCTTGTAAGACAATGACCAGAACGGCTCTTTCCAATGAAAACTTGACCTTCCAATCTGGCTTAGGCTCAGTATCTTCTCTGCTATCTTGGTGTGTCCAGCCTGGCAGAGCTGACTGGTGGAACCCTGGGAAATCTCTCTCTCTCTCTCTCTCTCTCTCTCTCTCTCTCTCTCTCTCTCTCTCTCTCTCCCTTTCTCTCTTCTCTTTATTCTTTCATATAGAACTGGGCTTGAATGTTCAGCACGGGCTCATGTGATTTCTTATTCCCAGTCTCAACTGTTCTCTGAAGGATGTAGTGTCTGCTCAAGTGGAAAAGAAGAGAAAGGTCTCCCTGGCACGGGAACAAGAAGCAGCAGAACACAGACGTGGCAAACTACAAACTTAGTGTTCAGGACACACTATATGGAATGAGACAGAAAAAAAGGCCTGGAACATGGATCTGAGGAGCGAAATTAGAGTAAAACTGAAGGTGCCACAATAAGACAATTAGGTATTACTGGGGGGGAAATGGGGAGCCATGGGAGGTGTAAGATTGGTCTCAGCCAGTCTGTGTAGAGAGGAACATGTTTATAAAGGCCTGCTGTGGTCTGAGTTTGAGACCTCTTGAGCTTAAGCAGGAGGAACCCAGGGAGCTGGTTGTTGAAACTCAGGAAAGATCGATCCAACAATGGCGGCTGGTGACTGGGTATGGGGAGGAGAAAGGTCCAGACACCGAGAGACTGAGAGAATGGGGGAGCAAAAGGGGACATAGAAGCCAAGTGTGATGGCACAAGCCTGTGATCCCAGTACCTGGGGGGGCTGAGACAGGAGGATTGCAGGTTCTCAGCAACTTAGCAAGACTCTCAGCAATCTAGCAAGACTCTATTTCAAAATAAAAAACACAATAGGACTGGGGCTATATCTCAGAGGTAGAACATCCCTGGGTCTAATCCCCAGTACCACCACCACCACCAAAAAAGAAGACAGAGAGCTAAATAATTCATTTGGGTGATGGAGCAGATCTTGGCCAGGCCCTGTGCATCTCTCTCCACACTGAAAGCTACTTTTTAGGAACACATGCAACTCATAGCCTGGGGGCTTTGCCGATACAAGGTGCCCACTCGGCCTTGCATATAGGGCAAGCCTGGAATGCTTCTACCCAGAGGCAGCCCTCGATGATGGACTCATGACGGACTGAAGTGGTGGACAAACACCCCACTCAGGCAGGGAAACTTGGAGGTGCACGTCCTACCCTGACCCCAGAGATCTCCACCAGTACTGGGCCTCAGTTTCCCCCAGGAATTGACTGGATGGCGTGTTCCTCACTGGCTATCTTCCTTCCCCCTTAACTGGAGTCTCCTTCACCTCCCAGAGAAACTACTTACCCCGGATAAACTACTTACTGCAAGTCCTTGTTCCGGGGGGGAGGGGCAGGCAACTCAAGAGGCACCTCAGTACAGGCATCTGGTACTTCTCCCCCACCCCAGTAAGCTTCCACATGCAACCAGAGCCACTGGACACCCCCTGAAGCTGCTCAACATGGGGACCCTGGGATCCCCTCCTTCCTAGCACCTGGCCTCTTCCTGATCTGGTCCACCCGGCCAGGGGCAGGGGCTGGCTCAGAGGTCTCCCGCAGAGACAAGGCAACTTGGTGTTTGCTCCACTTCCCTGACCGCGGCCGTGGAAAGATTCAGAGCTAGGAAAAGGCCTGGGGGATCTGTAGCCCCCTCCCACCCATACCCCAAGAAGATGATGTGGATTCGGACACTGGGGGCTCCCTCTGTGAGTAGCAGATGGGGTCCCCTATTAACTTATCATGAGACCAAGACCCAATAGCTTCTCTCCACCAGACCAGAGTCTTTGGGAACTTGAAGAGTGGGCTGGTCACCACCACAGCAGCGCCCCACCCCTTCCCAACTCCAAGGCAGAAAGGAAAGAAAACAGTGCTTTGACCAGAGAGGAAACCAAGAGCAACCTTGGTGCAGCTTGCGACAGCGCTGTGGCCTCCCACGCCCCAGCTTCCATTGAGGAGATGAATAGCCAGAGTTTGTTAATTAACTTCATTTGTTGCCGAGGAAAATAATACTTGGGCTATTAGGCGCCTCTTTAAATCAGCCATCTTGGGGAATTGGTGCCGACTCCAGGGGCTTATGGGGAATTAGGAAGTTGAGAAGTCAATCTGGATGCAAATAAGAGATGTGGGCCAGTGGGTTGCAGTCGTTAAACCATCCCGGTCACTCCCAGGGGCGCCGCCGGGCTCTGCAATTGGAGCTGCTGCCTCTGAGAAGCTGTCTTCGCTGTCCTGGGGGCTTCCAGCTCTGGCAGGGGGCTCAACCTGGCCCTTGACACTGGGCCGCCCATTCCTCAGCTGCTGGAGGGGAGGGTGCTGGGGACTCCCCTGGCCTGGCATCACAGTGACTCCTCAGTTGGTAGACTGCCTCTCGGGTCCTTCCCTACCCCTCTCTAGGAAGCCCAAACATCTTCCTAGATCTCATCTAAACCCAACAGGGACCATGGGAGGCTAGGGTGAGGGTGGGTGGAGACATATCAGAACCGCTCAGGAAATCCCAGCCTCACGCCATTTCTACCCCTCATGATCTTCCCCTGCTGGTACATACCACTGTATCAGGAAGCTTCTACTTCTACCAGGTGGGCAGAAGGGTGCTCCCCTCTGCCCTGGAGTTTCCTCGCCTGTGACCACCGGTCCCACACACCCATGCCACCTGGATCCCACCTAGAGAGGGGCCAGGGAGCAGGGTGCAACCCCCCAGTTCTCATTCTTCCTACCCTGGCTGCGTCCACAAAGGACTTCCACCCCCACCCCAGCATGTAACACACAGCCCACGTGTTCACAAGCCACGAGTCAGAGGGCGATGCTCCTGAGCCTGCCCAGTCTTTAAAGATGCTTTGGGGAATTTAGGAAGCCCTTTTATGTCCCAACAAAGCCTGGCTCTGGCAAATAGGTATCCATGCCTTCCATAACTACCACTCCAGAAAGGGCTCACGAGAGGGTTCTTACTGAGTTTGGAAACCTAAACTCAGTCTCCTTTGTCCTCTTCTGGGTTCCGCCTTTGCCTGTGAATCAGAGTGAGTGGAGGCTCAGGGACGGCAAGAACCAACAATGGCAAGGATTACATCTATGCTCGTAAAGGGTCAGCAGCAGGTCTGGGCCGTTGTAGACCGGGGGATGCCCTTCACCTTGCTCTTCTTGCAACTACAGAATCATTAGCAAGGATTGAGTTGGCGTATGAGTCTGGGGCCTACCCAACTCAAAGCGTAAGATGTTTGGAAGCAGAGCCTGTGGTTTCTCGGTGTCAAGGTGACCCACGAGCACCTTGGCTCCCAGTACAGCAGCCATGTGGTCCAGGAGGCCAACGAGGCCGTGTTCTTGGGTAGCTGCCAGCTTTCCTGATGAGAGACATTCGGCATCCTGTCTCTCCATTCGTGTATACTTCTGGAGAGCTAAGTAACCATGGGAAACGTAAGCTGGTTGCGTCTCATTGCCAACTTTAATCATAACCTACAATGTTACTGTCTGGTTGGGATCAGTGCAATTCTCTAAGTGCCAAACTACTGCAAGGGCATGCAGGAGGCACAGTAGCCCAAGGAAAGGCCACTTCTCTCCCATGTGACCACTGGCATCCAGAGCCTTGCCTGCAGCTGTGCGGGGAGACTTTCGCCTACTCTTTTCCGGAGGGGCAGTTCCTTGGGGTGAGTCCCACGGCTCTTGTTTTCTTTGTAGACCACACAGAGCCAGGCCTGAGAATGGGTACCCAGTAACTTACTGACTGTTCAAGAGATGCCCCTGGCTAAATGTACAGTCACTACTTTCTAAGAAGATAGCAAATCTTCCATTGCCATCCTAAAAATGAACATGCCCTCTTCCATGTGCTCAGCACTTTATAGTGTGCAAAGCACTCTCATATTCCTTATTAATTTCATCTACCCTAAGTAACAAGGGGAGTCTTTGTTCTGATCCCTCTACTGCCTCAGGCAGCCAAAGAGGGAGTTCCCCAGATCTCCCTTGCTGGCTGGTCAAGGGACTGCCCGATTTTCTGTGCTGGTCAAGCTGGCACGGACACATTGGAGGTCACAGTGAAGCTTAGAAGCTGCAGCCCTGGAGGCTCCCCTAAGCCGCTGGTCCCCAGCCTCAAAGACATCCCAGGCTGCTAGCCCGGTTTGGAGGGGAGAGAGGCAAGCTGCGTCCTGGTGTCCACTCAGCCAGGGCTATCCTCAAAAGGCCACAATGGCAGACATGGTTTGTAGCATTGAGAATTGTACTTAGCTCGTGTTGTTATCAAGAAACCCACCCTGGACTCAATGGCAGTTGTTCAAATATGTGTGCAAACTGGTGAGTGAGCCCAAGTGAGTGTATAAGCGTGTATGTGTGCAAATCTGCAAGTGAGTCATGTGAGTGCATGTGCTAGTTGTGTGTGTGTGGGGGGGGGGCTCCATAAGACCAAGTTCAAGTATATCTGAGACTTGAAAACCCAGTCGGAATTACTGATACGGAGAGTACAGGATGGTCCACCCTGCCGCCTAAGGCATAGGCTAACACTACACAGAAACTGTCTCGGGCTAGGTTTCCTAGAAACAGAACCTGGAAGAAGGGTTTAGATGTGCATGGTTTATTGGGTGGAGCAGGGGCTCTCAGGTAAAGGATCGAGGGACTCAGGGCAGGGAAGGAGCTAAGCTGGGTGTGGTCTCAGCTGGGCCCAGCTTCAGCTTACCCCACAGTGAGCCCTGGAGGAAGAATGGTACCCTAAGGTCGCCCTCCCAGGGGCCAACAGGATGAAATGTTTTGGCCTCAAGTCAGTAAATTAGTAACTAAATAATCTCCCAGGTGAGGTCATAATCTCCCAGGCTTCTTCCAAAAGCTGACTCACAGACCTCCAAAGGAGGTCCCAGGGTAAGCTGACGGTAGCCAATGTCTGCAGCAACTGGGGAAGGGTCGGGTGGCCTGAGCACCAATAGCATCCACCACAGAGTTGTTGTAGTCATTAATGAGACTAAACATATGGGCACAACAGCGCCTAACACTTGGTGCTCAATAAATGCTGCTCACACAGTGCTGCAAGATCAGGACGCTAATACTGGCCGTGCTACACCCTGCTCTACTACCTTTGCTGAGTCTTCACCATCCCCATCCCTCTTGGCCTAAAGCTCACTGTAAAAGGGGCGGGGCTCTTGCTGTTATTCTCTAATCTTCCTCTCAAGTCTCAAATTCAGAAATCAAGGTTCTGCATGTGTCTGGATTGAAGACACTGGTGTTTTTTTGTTTTATTTTGTTTTGTTTTTTGAGGTACTGGCTATTGAACCCAGGAGAATTCTACCTCTGATCTATACCCCTAGCCCTATTTTTTATTCTTTATTTTGAAACAGGGTCTCACTAAGTTGCAGAGGGCCTCAATAAGTAGCTGAGGCTGGCCACAAACCTTCGATCCTCCTGTCTCAGCCTCCCAAGTACTGGGATTACAAACTTGCGCCTCCACACCTAGCTCTGAAGACACTGTTCAATGACCTCCAGATCTCCCAGATTTTGTATACCAAGAAGTGCATTGAAAACTTTCATGTAATATGGGAGGGGTCAAAGCCACCACCACCCCAACCTACTTGCCCCAAATTACATCTGTTCTCACAGGCTGCCTGACATCTAATCTTCCATCATTCTAAGGAAGAGGTCACTCACTTTTTGTTTTCAGCAGGCATAGTCCCTCCCTATGTGTTTACATCTAAAATGCCCTTGAGAGGGGTGGGCTATTCACTATGAAATGGCAAAGATGGCGATCAACAGGCTCCTCCACAATTGGAGGGTCCTGAGAGCTGGGGAGGGGGAACCAAACAGGGATGGGCTTACTGTTGACAGTGGGGTAAGGGTGAGAGGAGACAATGGGGTCCAGAATGGGTGCAGAATATGAGTCAAGGAACATCCTAGCACTATCCCCACCACATTACACCCAAAAGTGGAGCTCTCCTGGGCATAGACATGACTCTAAGACCTGTTTCTTTCCTTCCTTTCCCCTCACACCAAAACTCTCCAATGTTCCCTCTCCTGGCCACTCACGGTCCTTGCCAGGGACTAAAGGTGAAGGAAACAGATGGTGTGACCCAATATATTGTGTCATTAGCAGTGTAGGCCAGTAACAGGGCATGTGGGCACTGGACGGGAGGGAGGAAGGCATGCCTGGGCTCTGTCCCCTCCCCTCCAGTGGCCTGTGAGCGACTGTACTATTTGCCACCATAACCAAAATTTCTTCCCCTGTCTGTGTCAACACATTTGCAAAGTGGCTTTGCCTTTTCTACCATCAAACAATGAAGTTTTTCTCTACCTGTTGGACCTGAGCTTCCTTGTGTGATGTTCTTTCACTAATGGGATAGCAGCAAATGTAATGCCAGCAGTGACACAAAAAGTACTCGAGCATTACAATTCTCTCTCTTGGTCCTCTTGGGAAATCCCCAGCTACTACCCAGTGAGTAAGCCTGGACTCACCCACTTCAGAAAAAGAGCTCATGCACACCAGTGACCTTCACACCAGCCAATTGCCTCATGTGAATGAGGCCATCAAACTCCAGCTGACTACAGGCTCATGAGTGAGCCTGGATGAGATTAGCACAAGAACTGTCTAGCCAAAATTATCAACTCAGGGACAGCATGAGCCAAATAAATATTAGTTTAAATCCAATAAATTGGGAGGGGGGCACTTGTTATGTGGCAATAGCTAACGGATACAGTAACAAGCTGTCTCGGTCAACATTCTGCTGAAATCCACAATACCTGACCACACAACTTAGAGGAGGGAAGGTTTATTTGCTCACAGTTTTTGGAGATTTCAGAGTTTCAGTCCATGTTGGGTCAAGTGTGCAGAGCTCAGGATAAGGCAGTGGGAAGTAGAGAGAAGGAGAGAGCAAGGGCTCTAGTCTCAGATCATGGGGGCCAGAAGCAAGAGAGAAAGCAGGAGGAGGAGAGGCCTTACATTATCCTCAAGGCCACATCCCCAGAGACCCCTCCTTAGTAACCAAGCCACACTTCCAATATTGCTACCTTGAGGGCTAGGGGGACATTCTACACCCAAACCATTACACAAGCCTTCGCTGTCAATGGAGAGGCAGAGAAACACAAGGGCTAAGTGGTTGGCTGGACTTTCCATTCCTCTGTCACAGTGCAGTTGGGGATCAGTCACCCCCATGCACATCCATACTGAGCTTCAATTTCCTTGTTCTTAAAATGGAGGCAGGGTGAGTGACCCTTTTAGAGTTGTTTGGCCTGTTCTTATGTAACCTCGGAGCATTGTCCATTCCCAATCCTGCAGGTTTCCTGCCTTGCAGCACTCTCTCACCCATCTCCCCCTGTGGGACTCTAAGAGGATGTGTGACTTCCATCCCCGCCGGAGCACTCACCCTCTGCCACCATCCAGGGAGGAGGGATCAAAGGAGCTTGGTGTCTGATGGGTATGAGTGTGGGAACAGTTTATATAAATTTATAAAAAGAAAAACACAAGCTTCTCCCCTGGGAAAGAGTAACAGGGAAACACTCAGCTCCAGTTGAAAGAGCAGTTTTTGAAGCAGGAAAGTTTATTTGGAGAATAAGCAAGCCCTAAATCAACAAACTGAGGGCTTATCTCTGCATATGTGGGTCACTTTGGCTCTTCTGCTCTGCTGGTCACTCTTAGCCAGGCTAGATCTCAGGGCAGAGCCCTCAGGCCAAAGGTGGCCGAGGAGTAAGAGGACAAGGCCCTGGGGACCTTGACTTGGGTCCTGCCATGTGCTGAAAGCTGGGGTGGAGACACTGAGGTGCCAGGGAATGAGATGCTGTAGACGGCCCAACAGGCTTTATTTTTAAAACTCCTTATCATTTGTCACAAGCTTATTTTTAAAGAAGAAAAAAAAATGCGGCTGTGGGCCGCTATCGCCCTTCATGTCACCTGGGACCTCAACACCCCACAGCTTTGCTCCGTGAGGACAGAAGTCGCCATATGCCCTATGCTCATTTACAGGAGACTTTTAAGCCTGGCCAAATGGAGGCAGGACTCCTCGAAGTAAAACTTAACATTTGACAAGTTGGATGGACTCAGACGGTAAATTCAGGGCAATCACACCACTTTCTCAAGGGTTTATGGTTTGACAAAGGGACCAGATATTCACCCTCTTTAATGGGATGGACACAAACACACCAAACTGACGTCGGTTGTTACTAAAACTGACCTGCTTTTGGCATCTACCTAGGTGCCCTCATCTGTGCTTCTGTAAGTTAGTGATTTATAAGGAACAGAAATTTATTTTGTTCATTTCTGGAGCCTGGAAGCCCAAGGTGGAGACAGACACCTGTAGGTTTGGTTGTCTGATGAGGGCTACATCCTCCGAAGAAGAGAAACACTGTGTCCTTACATGGCAGCAGGTAGAGGGGACAGAGACTGAACTCTGTGTGAATCCTCTTTTATAAAGTCCTTAGCCAGGCGTGGTGGTGCACGCTTGTAATCCCAGTACTTGGGAGGTTGAGACAGGAGGATCACAGGTTCAAAGCCAGCCTTGGCAACTTAGCAAGGCTTACAGCAACCTAATGAAATCTTGCTTCCAAATAAGAAATAAAATCGGGTTGGGGGTGTGGCTTGGAGGTAGAATGTTCAATCACCAGTACCAAAAAATAAAAAATAAATGAAAATAAAGTCCTTAATTCACTCGTGAAGAAGTGGTCCCCCATGGCCTAGACACCTCTTCAAAGCCCCACCTTTTCAGATCTCACTTGGCAACACCTGCATTTTGGAGGGGACACGTCCAGACCACAGCACATGGGAACTCAAAGCAAGGGTCTCAGCTGGCCGCATCATGGAGGGATGACTGCAGGCCGCCTACGGTCCACAAGGCCCAGCTTGAGGGAAGAGTTGAGCGGGCTCCGGCAAGGACTCTATCTATAAATTTCTTGCCAACCTGCTTCCTAAACTACCCCCTTCAGGAATGTAGCCTTTCCTGGGGACTTGCCATCCTACTAACTGGGAAGGTTTCCCATGTGCAAATCCTGCGACAAGGGTTCCAGAGCAAGTGATTTATTGGAAAGTTATTCTGATAAATACCAGCAGGAACCTGGGGGGTGAAATAGGGGAACTGAAGTGAAATCAATCAATATAATATGTTTTAAACAACTAATTACTGCTCTTGAGCAATTGGAACCCAGTCCCACTGGTGAACCCTGAGGATACCATTGAGCATGACAGAGAGCTCTCCCACTGCAAGGGCAAGGGGGCTGGGGTATTTTTACACCAACTCCACTTGTCATTGGTGAGCAAACTGCTCTGGTGGGAAGGGGATTTAAATCTCTGGTACTTCCAGCTGCAGGAGCAGAATGGACCTCAGCTTCCAAAGAAGCCCTTAGGTTAAAAAAAAGATGCAAGGAAGCTGAGCATGATGGCACACACCTGCAGTCCCAGTACTTGGGAGATTGAGACAAGAGGATCGCAGGTTTGAGACCAGTATCAGCAACTTAGACTCTCTGAAACATAGTGAGGACCTGTTTCAAAATAAAATAGGGCTGGGAGGTCTAGCTCAGAGGTAGACTGCCTCTGGGTTCAATCCCCAGTACCAAAAAATAAAAAATAAAAAAGATGCCAGGGCTGGCAGCTGGAAGTTGTTGGGCATGCACACACCACACTGGTACAGCCCGGGGCACATGGACAGGGCACCAGCAGGGCCTATTATGCCCTCATCAGAAGAGAACTTCAAGGGAGGGAGAGGGACAGGATGGAGAACACAAAATTCCCCAAAATGAGGAGGCTAAAGATGAATGCTGGCCTCTCCTGCTGTTGAAAATCTAATGCTTAAAGTACAAATATTTGAAATTAACCAATCCCACCCCACCTATTGAAGGGAAAGAGTCATTCTAGAGCATGAGGCAGGGAAGGGTGAGGGCGGTGATGGCAGAGATGTCGCCTGGGATGGGAGAAGGTGCTAGACTAAGAGGCCAGGGTCCTGGTTCTGGTCTGGGCCCAGCCATTGTCCTACTCCATCCCCTTCCTGAGCCTCAGGGTCTTCATCTGTGAGATGAACCCACGGGATGAGAATCAGATGATCTTTCAATATTCTGCAAAACATACTGCATCAGTCAAGGATAAAAAAAAAAGTGTGTAAACTATACTTAGCAAAAATATATCTAATGCAAGGAAATAGGCACTTAGGGAACTTCTTAAATACTTTTTTGGCGCCTTGTAATTACACATCATGACGAGGTTCAGAGTAACAGAAGCACACATGCACACAGTCTCCTTGTTTATCTAATGTTTTTTTGTTTCCCAATTTCTCTCTAGCTTCTTAGGGAACTTTTGGAAGGGTGGAAAGCCATGAAACCCAAAACAGTCAACAACCACACCCAAAACAACTCAGCAAGAGAGGTGCTTCGTACACCACAAGTGCAGGGACACATCTCCTTCCTGGTGTTGGGGTCAGAAGTTCCTGTGCAACCACTCATTCTAGAGCAAGGCCACACTCTCTAGACATCCATTGGCAAGGCATAGGTTCCCCTGGTCCTGCTTCTCTCAACACCTATGAAACTAGTGACCAACCCCCAGAATGCACTGGGGGATTTCAGTGACAAAGCCTGCTCCCAGTAGAGCCAAAGAAAGTGACAGAAAGTTGGCTTCTGTCTCAATCCCATCCAGAGCCATGGCTCGGGGGAGTCTGGCTGTAGAGGATGGTGCTGGTGTTGATTGATTGATTGATTGATTGATTGATTGACTGATTGATTGGATTAGGAGTCTCTTGCATGAAGGACAATGTAGTCATCATGATTTTTAGAGAAAATTATTATTATTAGAGAAAGAGGGTAGCTGAGAGGGCTTGGGAGGAGAGAGATAGATATTCCTCCTAGCTTTCCTTCCACCAGTGTCTTTCTTATATTGAGGATTTTAACCAAAACATTATAAGAGTGATTAATCACAGGAGACAACAAAGCAGTCAGTCATGGGATGAGTCAGGGAAAAACATCAAGGTAGTCACAAATGATTCAAGGAATGAAAGGACAGACAAGGAAGTTGTCAGTGTTTTGCTTACTGATCTCATTTGATTCTTGGAGATTTGTCTGTGTGCAGAAATCTCCACTTGGGTGGGCAGTTTGTGACCCTCCCAAGCCAGACCGAGGTGACCAAAATGCTGATGACTAACAAGGTTTCCAACATCTGGCACATGTGGGTTTTGTTTATACAGCCCCTCCCTAACAGGGGGCATGAGAAGGAAGTTAGCATGGATGGGGAGTCCAGCTCACCATGTTCATCCCAGGTAACTTGTGCTATCACCTTGCAGGGCCCTGGAGATTCAGAGAGGTTCCAGACCCCAAGGAGTTTATGGTCTAACTGTATAGCCTAAAGTACAACAGAGAGGTGTTGTTAAAAGTTAAATGTCACTTCTGATGACGGAGGGGAAGATGGTTACGGAAGAGCTCCAAAGAGGGGGTAGACAGTTGCCCCAGGATGTAGGACAAAAAGAAACTTAAGAGAGAAAAAGCTTGTAGTCATTGCTGAAAGGTCAATCAGGGAGAGAGGCAACCTAAGGGGAAGGAATAGAGGCACAGATGGAAAGTAATAATTTGAGAAACAGAGAGGTGTGTCATGCAGGGCCAAAACAGAGGCGAATGGGGATTCAAGAAGGGAGGAGGGGACATGGAGAAGGGAAGAGAGGCGAAAACTGTGACTAGATGTTCTTCCAAACTATGCTGGCTTGTATGAAAATGAGGTCTCAGCTCAGATCCCAACCCATGTCTCTTCTTTGAGAGTTGACTGTGATCCATCAAATCATGAGGGTGGCACCCATGGACTTGCGGAGACCCTGGTCAGTAACTTTCACTCCCCAGTCTTTGGGAAACTTGTTTCCACCCATGAAGAAAGAAATTCTATCTCCCCATGTCCACTGCCTGGCGTCCGTCCTTCCTTAACCAAATACTTCACCAAGCCTGCAGGGGGAACAGAAGGCACCCTGGAAGTAGAGTCTGAGAGGGGGATTTGAGTGCAGATCATTCACTGGAGGAGGGGTGTCAGGAGATGGAGCAAGAGACAGGAGATAGAGGATGGGCAAGGACGTGGGTTCCATGGGGAGCTCGAGCACGGATAGCCCGTGCTGAAATAAGAGGAACGGTATCCCATGTCAGTCATCATCTGAAGGCTGCCCTCCAGCTGAGAGGGCTCCCGCTCAGCGGAAGGCGGCTCTTGGGAGGAGCTCCCTGTGATCTTTTAACAGAGGACACACACAGCAGATGGAGAAATGGTGCTCCTTCTGGAAACAGGGCAACGGGGCAGGGCGCCAACAGCACCCCCTGCAGGCAACAGCAGAGCATTCACCCAAGCACAGAGGCTTTGGGAGAGGGACCCTGTGACTGCACAAGCTGCATGCCATAAAGCTGGCTCTGCGTAGCGTTTCTGGGTTGGAGCATTTGACTACCTACGAGATGAACTTCAGAGATCTTCCTTTTCCTCTGGCAACAAGACCAGCAACATTTGAGGTTAGGACTCTCAATGTTGTTAGGATTGATCTCTGAGAGCTACAGTGGGCAGAGCCCACCACTGCCAGCTCACGCTGGCCTCAAGACCCAAGCCCCTCCACTCTCCATTTCCAATTACTGATTTTAATTATTTTACTCTAAAAGTAACAACCATTCATTACAGACAATTTTGAAAAGCCAGGGCAATTCAATGACAAAAAAAAAAAACAATAACAACAGTCATCCACATCCAGTAAATATTTTGGTCTATACCTCCCCGCCTCATTTCTACGCATTTTTACATAGCCAATCATGGTATCTTGATACTCAGTATAATATTTATATTATGTTGCATGGAGCCTTAACACAATTTTTTCTCTCATGATTTATTAAGGCCAGAAAACCAAAATCAGTTATATTGAAACAAAGTCAAGGGTCAGCGGGGCTGGTTCCTTCCGGAAGCTCTAGAGGGAAGTAAATCTACTTCCTGCCGTGCGTAGTTTCCGGAGGCCGCCTGCATTCCTTGGCTGCGGCCTTCTCTCACTTGCTTCCACGTCACAGCTGTTACTCTTCCACTGTGGCTGAGACAAATCCCTCTGCCTTCCTCTTCTAAAGACACTTTAGTAATTATGTTTAGGGCCTGTCTGGATAATCCAGGATAAAACCCCCCATCTCAAGATCCTTAATCTAGTCACATCTGCAGATCCCTTTTGCCTTATAAGGTAACATTCATAGGTTCCAAGAATTAAGATATAATCCTAATGTATCTATCATAAAATACCACATATCTTTGGAAGCCATTTTCAGCCGACCTCACTACACCATTGCTAACATTCACATATTGACATTTTTCCTTTATTTTAGACTAATTTGATGGGTGCAACATAAAACACTGATGACAAGTGAATTTATATTTTGTTATTTAGCAGTTTAAACTTCCTCTTTTGTGACTTGCCTGCTCACCTATATGTCTATTGGGTTATTATTAATAACATGCTTACCAAATCAAGCATGCTTTTTATATATGAAAAACATTAACCTTTGGTTTGTTACAAGTATTGCAAATATTTCTCTCCTAGTTGGTTGGTATTTTAATGTTTATCTGTTTTCAGCAGTTATTTTTATTACATCCTTTTTGAAATTTAGTTTTTAACTTACATAAAGTTTTCTCTTTGGAGGCACAGTTCTGGAATTTTAACAAGTGAATAGAGTTAAATACAGCTTTTGTCTCTTGACTGTGGTGGTGTTTACACTCTTCCATAACTACCTTGATTTCTGTTTAATTATCCCAGGGTAGGAATAAGAAAAGCTACAGGCAGAAAATTTTAATATTATCTAATAAAATTTGTAACTTTTCTTTTATGATTTCTTTCAACTCTTTTGAACTTATCAAGTATTTCCCATCTAGAGGTTATTTTGTGCTTTTATAGTCTTTTACATTATTATGTTTGATTCTTTAATCCATTAAAATTTATTTTGTTTTACAGTAAGATGAGACTCTAAATTGATTTTTTCCCAAATTGCAAAAGTATTGCCCCAGTACCATTTACTGAATAATCCATTTCTTTCATACTGTTCTGTGATTC
>PVLC010035585.1:0-16229 GCA_004027655.1 Graphiurus murinus | reverse complement strand
TCTGGGCTTCCTGCTCTGAATTATGGGCACATCACCATCTATCTCCCTTTTTCCCTGCATCAAAGCAGGATATCCTTGCTTATACAGTTTCTATTCATCAGCACACAGGAAAACAAACATCAAGAAGTAGACCATGAGAAGTGCTTTTAAAATGTTGTTGCTACTTCGCAATAATGGCTTGGGAACTTCTCATGAGAGAAGAAACAGCCACAAATACCTGTTGAGACAAGCTTTGGGCTTCCTTCTTGATTGTGTCCATGTTTCTGAAACCCACACTGAGCAAGTGGTACAGGTTTGGGCACTTAATCAAAGTCAGTAGGCCCTTGTCATGCCAAATGTAGGCCACCTGAATCCTTACACTGGGAGAGAAAACCCAGCTTTCACTAGGAAATACACCAATTCCAAGTCAAGTGGCAACACCTGGCATCCACTTATACACAGGCAAGGCAGTTCTCAACACTGGATTTCTACAGACCTCTGATAGAGCCGTGGCCTTCAAGCCACCAGGGTGATCCCACACCCTCATACAGACACAGAAACTTAGGGCCAGAGACCTGCTTAATGTCAGACAATTCCTAGACTCTGTTCCTAACCTCCTGTCCTCCTGGGGGCTTATTCTAGGAAAATGCAGCAACCATGGTTATCGTTCTGACTGGGAACTATGGAGGAATTCCATTGGCAAAATTCCCCTTCCTTCCTGACTTTCTAAGAGATCCTCAAACTCTTAAGCACAAATGACCTTAGGGAGCTAGTCTAACATCTCCCCAAATCACTATGACAGAGAGAAAGAAAAAGGGAGGGAAGAATGGAAGGGAGGAATGAAGTGGGTGAAGAGGTATCTCTACCAATCGATAAATGCCAAAATTCTGGATTATGCTTAGTTAAAGAGATGTTCTATTTGGTACTTCTTGATGTCATTAATGTGACAAAAAGTTACTGTGATTCAGCTGGGCATGGTGGCGCACACCTGTGATCCCAATGCTTTAGAAGCTCAGACACAAGGATTGCAGGTTCGAGGCCAGCCTCAGCAACTTAGTGAGACCCTGTTTCAAAAGAGAAAAATAAAAAAAGTGCTGGGGGTGTAGCTCAGAGGTAGAATGTCCCTGGGTTCAATCCCCAGTAACACATGCACACATGTACATATATGGAGGTATTATGATTCCTAGCAGGGAAACAAATCACCAAATATATTTGGCCATGTGCCTTTTTGTCCCCTCCATGAAGAAACTCACACACTCAGTGTTCTGTGAGGAATGATTTGGAACATGGTAATAAAATCCAATAGTCTTGAGATCCCATTTTCAGTATTATTCAAAAAGCAGACCCCATTTGCAGACAATATCCAAAAAGCTAAGATGCCTTGTATAAGGTATGTTAGTGTTCCTTTGAAAGGTGGTTCGCAATCCATGTATTTCCACCTTTGAGAGCAATATCTCATCCACTACACTACGCTGCCATGGCCCAGAGCAGGTTGAACTTTGGCCCACAAGATTCAAAAACAACTAAACCTCTGTGAGACCATGGCTGTATCTGTCTTATTGATTATTGAGCTGCTAGAGCAGCACCTAGAACATTGAAGGTATTTATAATTCTAAAAGAAAAAGTTTAGATAAAAATTTAATAGATTTTATTTGAGTAAAGAATGATTGTGTGTGTGTGTGTGTGTGTGTGTGTGTGTGTGTGTTTTACACTGGGAATTTAACATAGGAGTATATTATCTTTGAGCTATACTCCTAGACTTATTTTATTTTTTATTTTGAAACAGAGGCTCATTAAGGTGCTGAGGGCCTTGCTAAATTGCTGAGGCTGGCCTTGAACCTGCAATCCTCCTATCTCAGTTTCCCAAGTACTGGGATTATAAGTGCTTTTGTGGGAGTCTAGTTACAGAGACATCCTCAGGATAAGGCCTCCTTCTTATTTGCTTTAACAATAGCATTTATTTAATGAGTAAGTGCTCCACAACAATACAGATTGTCTCACTGACTCCCTACGCGCGATAGCCCCAGGATTATTAAAACTTTCAAGTTAGAACCTTGACATTCAGAAAGACACAGCAATGTGTCATAAGTTCACCGAGCTCCTGTTGGTCAAAATCCAAAACCAGGTCAGTTTAACCCCACTACGTATATTCTATGATTGGGAATTAGCTCATTCTGATGTGCATATATAAATGATCTGGTTTTTTGTTTGTTTGTTTTTTTTTTTTTCTTTTTGCAAAGCTTAAGTAGGATTTACTACAAGCAGAAGAGAGAACATGAGAATGCAAGAAGAAGCTTCTGGGCGTCTTCTAAAAGTACAGATTCTGATTCAGTAGATTTGGAGTAGGGTCTGGGATTTTACATTCCTAACAAGCTACCAGGAGATGCTGATTCTGCTCTTCTACATATTACATTTTGAACACAAAGTCCTAGTTTATAAACAAAGAATGGAAGAATTTTAAAGGGAAATGTAGATGATTTAAGTTAGACATATGAAACCCAGATACTATCAAGAGTATTCTCTCTTAGGCCATTTATTTATGCCTACACCACTACTCTGAGCTAAAATCCTATTGCACCTTACTGCAGACAGGACACTACAGAGGGACACAGCCAACACACAATGACAAAGCATGGAGTCCACTAGGGGGAAACTCATAAGACATTCCTGTTACCCTGTGATCTCCCATCCATGTTCACCACTGGCCAAACCCAACAGGAAAACAGGAAGAGCAGGCTCAATGGACAGAGCCAGGTAGGGAAAGGCTGAGGGTGGCTCTGTTTGAGACCTGGATCTATCTGATCCTGTCTCTCTGTGGAGACCAGACCAAGCCGATTTCCACCTCCTCTTTGACCCAGAGTGGAAATGTGAGGGGAAAAATAAAAATGAGAACAGGGAGTATTTATGCCTACATTTTTACCTATCTGGACCATGTGCCTCTTTGTGAAAGAGAAATGTGTCCGCTTATTTGGAAGACTAGACCTCTTGCTAGTGCTCTTAGCTTCATCTCTAAAATGTCCCATTCTTCTCTCTCGCCAAACAAGCATCCCTGACCACCTTAAATTCTCTTCTCTCTAAACTTCCAGAGAAGTAATTCCCAGGATTCTCTTGCAAAATATCTCATTTATTCTAAAATTCATGGCTAAGTACCTCTTTTTAATATATAATAGTTTAAAACTTTGGTAATCCATCCAAAGTTTTTTCTTGTTGTTTATTCATGACTTTAACCATCTGTCTGTGGTTCCACTCTCAATAGTATCCCCAAAGTCCCACTTGCCATCTCCCCACAGGAAGACTTATCTAGGTGTTGAAGAAGCCCCTCAATCTCAGCACATGCCCAACTCAAATTTACCATCATTCCTCTGATCTTTCCTCTGTTTCTTTTTCATGCTAAAGCCATTACCATTCTCCTACTAATCATCCAGGTAGAAAGGTATGTCTAGTAAATTCTTATTCCATAATGCTACTAGTATTTTTATCCTCTACTGAATTCTCACTGAGAATATCATTGTTTAATTCCTAATATTTTTTTTCTTCCTGGGCTAATAAAATAACTTTCTGGTTAATTATCTGCTTCTTGTTTATTCCCTTCTCAATCTAATTTATACACATCACTGCTGGATTAGTATTCCAAGATACAATTCTAATTATATCACACTTTTCAGAAAAAGACATGCAAGTACATGAACATCCATCAAAAGGAAAGGTACAGTGGGCACATCTGGACACAAAGGAAAAAGAAGCTAAGTTCTCATCCCACCTCTTTGGACTATGTTGACTATTGTGTTACTTCGTTTCCACCTTGTTCAGTTAGTCCTCATATATTTGTTTTTCTTTTCATATATTTACACATATTTTCAAATTTTGGAATTCGCAAAATGCAAGGAGAAAAAAAGGAGATGATATTAATGCTAACTGGGGAGAAGGAAGTCAGGGAGAGTCTATATGACCAAACTGGACCCTAATAATCGCCAGTTATAGCCAAGCATAGTGGTGTATGCCTGTACCAAGTGCTTGGGAGATTGAGATAGGATGGCAGATTTGTGACCAACGTCAGCAAATTAACAAGGCTCTCAGCAATTTAGAGATATCCTGTTTCAAAATTAAAAAAAAATAAAAAGAAAGAGCTGGGGGTGAATCTCAGAGGTACAATGTTACTGGGTTCAAACCCTAATACACAAAATAAAAATAACAATAATAATAATAATTACCAGTTATCAGTGGGGAAATTGAAGAGATGATGATCATTATAAAGAACCAGCTTTCTAAATCTGGCAAAATGGAATATATCCCTGTCCAGTCCTCTAAGTAACAATACCATTTTTGAGGCTTTGGAAGCCATGACAAGAAAATGCCCAAGCTCTATTTTTACTTGAATGGACCCAAATTAAAGATTTCAGTTTAATCAATGTTCTTCAAAATCTTTTTAAAAAGTATTTTCTTAGCAATCCTAAAACTTTACAGTCCTAAAAATCCATAGAGAAAATATTTTTGACCATTGCAACCAAATATACTTAGAGTGATTTAGTTTAGAAAATAAGAAACATCATCTCTGAAGAAGAGGACATGAATACAAATGAAGATAATAAAAACAATGTGGACCATGAGCTGGTCCACCTAGAGTTATGAAAAAGAGGAGGAGGAGAAAGATGGCAGAATGCAGTAAGCTCAGTATTGGGAAAGAGGGAAGAGAAAATAGATCTCTCATGTTCAAAGACAAAGAATTTTAGAATGGATATTATGATGACTTTATTGATAAGGGATAGAGTGGAAAATAAAGAAGGTCTTTGAGGAGTAAAAAGGAATAGGATGCTAAAGGGAAGAGTGAGAAACTGATGACAAAATTATTCTAAAACTAGACTCTCTTATACTGGTTCTGCAGTTATTTCTGTAGAGTTATTAACATAAACATTTTATAGGAAGGCTGCACTTCTACTCTTTTTACGTTGTCATCATGCAAAATAAGCTTTCTTAATCGTCTTTTTTTTCAGTGCTGCTCAGGGGAATTCTACCCTCAGCCCTATTTTTTATACTTTATTTTGAAACAGGGTCTCACTAAATTGCAGAGTGCCTCACTAGGTAGCTGAGGCTGGCCTCGAACCCGAATCCTCCTGTCTCAGCCTCCCAAATGCAGGGATTACAAGCATGCGCCACCACACCGGGCTTTTCTTAATCTTCTAATGTTAATATTAAACATGGTAAAATTTTTTCATTGAATCCATTGTCATTGATTCCATGGTAACTTATTTAGAATTTTGTTTTTCTCTTTTTCCTTTTCATATGAGTCATGAAGGGTAATCAATTAAAACATCACTAATTTTACATAGGTTTTATATGGGTCACTTCATGTATAAGGTGGTAATGTTATTTTTATAATAACTGAAATAAAGGTTGCTATACTAGGAAAAGGTAACTGTTTTTCTTTTGAATAACAACTTATTTTCTTTCTTTTTTCTTCTTTTTTTCAATGGTACTAGAGATTGAATCCAGGAGCATGCTACTTCTGGGCTACACCATCAGTACTTATATTTTTGTTTTGAAACAGGGTCTCCCTAGGTTGCTGGCAGTCTCTCTACTTTTCTGAGGTTGTCCTCAAACCTGCAATCCTTCTGTCTCCATGTTCTAAGGGCTGGGATTTCAGAAGTGCACCACTACATCCAGCTGATCATCCTCATAGCTGACCCAAAGATTGCTAGCTTAAAAACATTCCCTTTTTTGTTGGCTATTTGGAAAGAGTTTCTAATGAATTTTACATTATTTTTGTGTTTTATTTTTTGGTCACAGGAGCAGTTTGGAAAGTAGCAGCAAAAAAATAAAGATTCTATTTAGCTACATAGTTCATGGAGTTTAACTCTCTTGTATGTGAGTAGGTATCTCATGTGCTAATTTCCTTATGAAATGCTGTTTGAAACTTTAAACTTAGCACTTTTGGTGAAACCATGCCTTAAATAAAACTATAACACTTTAAAAACATAATTGTAGTTATTCTTTTATTTATTCTACTTCATCTGTATTATAATTTAAAGGATTTCAAACCTAATCAATGCAAAGTATGAGAATATTTGTTATTTAAAAGAAATACATTTGCACAGCCCCATTTGTGGCAGTGCATGCCTGTAATCCCAGTACTTGAGGTTAAGACAGGAGGATAGCAGATTTCAGGCCAGCCTTGGCAGCTCCACAGCCCTATTCAATCCCCGGGCCCCCAGGGCTGGGTGGTGGTCAGCCAATTTCCTAAGCCCATCTGCATCACCCTATCTCTTGTGACATGCTTGATTGTGTCAGGCTTCAGTCAACACGGGACACTCCCTTGGTCACAGTATAGGGCAGGGATATAAATGGGTCAAGTTCAGGAATTTTCTTCTTTGCAATGGTCAAGGTCAAGAGGAAGATAAGTTCTCTTCTTCTGAATCATGTGATTTGTGAACTGGAGACTTAGAACTACTGCCAACACATTGGAGAGAAAAGGTGAAACAAGCACAATGAAACAGAGTGAGAGCTCTGAAAATTCTGTTTCCCAAGGTCACTTCTGGGCTTTTAAGATCTTGAGCCAATAGACTTCTTTTGTTGTCTAAACCAGTTTGAGTTGGATTTTCTCTTTCTTGTAGCCAAAAGTATCCCTCTTGGTATACCAAGACAATACAATTCAAATTCAAAATTTTGTCTATGTCTTATTATCCCTTTTTATATATGCACTTCAGACAGCAATGCTTATGGAACTTTTTGTGACATAGTGGTTTAGATTTAGAATGTCTCCTGAGCCCTCATGGAAACAAGGTAGCAGTGTTGAAAGTAGGGCTTGGTTGCTAAGGAGGGATCCTTGGGAATGTGCCTTGGGAATTATATGGTTTTTCCTCTCCCTCCTCTTTCTGCTTCTAGCCTCTGTGATGTGGAAGCCAATCCTTGCTTTCTCCCTTTCTTTGCTTCCTGCTGCCATGCTCTGAGCTATGCAGACCTGGCCTCACATGGCCTGAGCCCTGAAATCTCCAAAAATTGTGAGCAAATAAATCTTCTTTTCTCTAAGTTTTGTGTGGTCAGTTGTTTTTATAGATCATAGCAGGTAAGAAAGTTGACCAGAAAAGAAACAGGTACCATAGAAGTGGGGGCACTGCTGTATCTAAGTCTGACCATGTGTTTTGTGATTCTTTGAAACCTGTTTGTGAGAGGAAGATGGGAAAGCCAGATGCTGGTAGAAAGGCTGATGATAGCAACTGTGCTCAGGAGATTTCAGATGGCAAAGAGAACTTCACAGGAAAATGGAGTAGAGGGCACATGTGTTACATTCTAGTAAACAATGTATCAGCATTTTGAAACATTGTTAGCTGGTCCCAAGGCAGAAACATCTCATGGTAGGTGGAAGCAGAGAAAGAGAGAGGGAGAGAGAGAGAGAGAGAGAGAGAGAGAGAGAGAGAGAGAGAGAGAGAGAGAGAGATAAGAGACACGAATTATCCAGGGACATGTGAGAACAGAAACGTTCTGTATTTGCAGAGTTCAGTACACTTGCCAGTAGCACCATGTGGCTGCTAAGCACTTGCCATGTAACTAGTGTGGCTGCAGAATTGAATTTTAAATGGCTAGGAGCAACTATACTGTATAGTACAAATACATTTGCACAGCCCCATTTGTGGCAGTACATGCCTGTAATCCCAGTACTTGAGGTTGAGACAGGAAGATAGCACAAAGAGATTTCATGATTGAAGCACTGTTATGGGAAAATGGTTTATACTTTGTGCTCAGGTCCAAGAGCTAGGGCCAATGTTTGAGAATAAAAAGGAAACACTTTAAGCCAAAACAAATATGAAATATTCCAACAGTCAAAGGTGTCAAAAATAATATTATCTATCATCTATATTTTTAGCACATTCTCTGCACCAAAGTCAGTGCTGTTTTCCTTGCATGCATCATCATTTTTTAGACTCTTGGAAAAGCTGAGAGCTGGGTGTTATTCCTAGTTTTACAGATAAGAAAATGGAGATTTAGAGAGCTTCAATAAATTGCCTGAGAACACAGCCAATAATGTGGCAGATCCAGCACCCAAACCCAGTCCCATATGAGGTCAAAGTCCATGCCACCCAGCACCCCATCTGTTGCTCAGTGAACTGGCCATCAGCAGTGTGGAAGCAACATCTGGATGCATACTTTGGAGTGAAGGCAGCAGGATAAGATTCTAGACCATAGACAAAGAGTGGAACTAACACACCTCTGGGCACAATTACCATCTTGAGATTTTCCCATCACCTGGGACTCTACAGTTTGAAAGTTTTAGAATATGCAGAGATGAGCTCAATGGAACAGAAGCAGCAGGATCAGCAAGTGCAAAGTATCACTTCTCCCTTTCTCTTCTGCATGCTGAGACTATAAATTCATCCTCTTGCACTTTGTATTAAATTCTTCACATGTCATACACTTCAGAAGGGGAAAAGGACCATCAATACCTATACTTCAGACATGGAAACCAGACCTCAGAAAGATGCTTATCCTGATGAAATCTACTTCCATGAGCCCACTAACTGCTCATGCAACCATGCTAAAGCTCATCTGCCACCCCACTGCCACTTTTTCAGGTGACCAGAGCCCTCCATCCTGGTGGCTAGATGGATAAAACATCCCCCATCCTTATCAACCTCCATCTCTAAGTACTATCCGGCATAGCAGACCAGGTCTCCATTCTGTAAACTCTCTCTTCCATCAGTTTTTCTAGCATATTACTACCCACTTTTTCACTTTTTCCTTTTTGGGTAGCTTTTTGTAAATTTCTTCTACAGGACCTTTTTCCTGGTGTGGACCTCAAGTGCATCCTAAATGCCTTTCTCTAATAATTCTATCTACTGTCTTTGCATAGTATTTTCTGCTTTGTTTTCATATAAACAGTGATGACTCCAAATTTCTATCTCAAGTGAACTTCTCTTTCTCAAGCTTTCAGTTTAAATTCAGTCATATGAAATGACTGTAAGTAATCATTACCAATATAAATGCTACAGGAGCACTTTAAACTCAACATGTTCAATATTGAACCCATGATCATTCCCCTGCCCCAAACTCTCTTTATCTTGTATTTGCAGTACTGGAAAAAACACCCCATAGCTCTACCATCCAGGACAGAAACAGAGAGAACGTAGTTGACTTCTCCCTAGTCCTCACACAAATCTAATCATTACCAAGACTTGTTGCTCTGACTACCTAAATGTTATTCTAATTTAGTTCCCAATGAAAACAGAGGCATTTCATAATTTTATGAAGATTTGCTTTTCTAGTGCTGTCATACCTGCATTAAGACATGTTACATTATGTATTTTAATTCTTACTTGGATTACAATGAAGAAATATTACAGATTTTTTTGAAACCATTTATGTTAGTAGGATATACAACCTGTTAATTTTATAGGCAGAAGGCATATTATAAAATACTCATAAAAAATGCAGTTGTAAGGCTGAAAAAGCTAAAACACTTATTGCTCCAGTCTCTCCACTCATCTACATTACCACTGGCTCTGCCCCTACTTTAGCCATTATTATCCTAAGCATTAGTAAGATAACAATATAAGTACTATGATAATAATCCCTTAAATGCTCATTTTGCTTTCAGTCTTGGTTTACTCTCATTGTCTACTATGGATCAAAGAAGCTTACCAATAAAATGTGGCCATGTCACTTCTCTATTTAAAACCCTTTCATGTTGCTCTTAGAAATTTTCCCATCTGAGCCGGGCTTGGTGGCGCACGCTTGTAATCCCAGCATTCAGGAGGCTGAGACCGGAGGATCCGGGTTCGCGGCCAGCCTCAGCTACCTAGTGAGGCACTTGCAACTTAGTGAGACTCAGTTTCAAAATAAAGAATAAAAAATAGGGCTGGGGGTATAGCTCGGAGGTAGAATGCCCCTCAGTTCCATCCCCAGTACCGCAAAAAAAAAAAAAAAAAAAAAAAAAAAAAATTCCCATCTGCTTGAAATTGCTTGCAAAATTCTGCATGAGTCAACTCCAGATATTTTTCTGTCTCTCTTCATAATGTTCAGTGACATTTTATTTCAAGGCTCTGAACTCTTTATGTTTGCTTTTTTCTACCTGTAAATCTCTAACTCCTATTCATCTTGTGTATTTCTGCGCAGGTAACACTTCCCTGGGGTTCCCTAGCCTTCCTCTGGGTTTCTATAGAGTTCTACCACCGAGGTGATGACGGGAAAGTACCAGCTCCTAGTGAATTTGTTCATGTCCTTACAAGACTCCTGGTCCAGTGGTAGTAGCAATCATACCTACCCAGTCCATTGTTGTATCTTTGGTGCATAGTATGGTTTCTGGTAACTTTTAGGTTAGAAAGAATCTTAGAATAAATGAATGAAGGAAAGAAAGAATGAATCAATATATGCATAGAGAACAGGTTACTATATTACAGAGTGGAATCCAGTGAGATTTACTTATTAGTAGTTTTAGCATCAGGTAGAAATGGGTATAAATCCTACTTCTGCCCTTTAATGACAGATCAATGCTAGATTGGTAAATTAAAATGTCCACACCTAGCCGGGCGTGGTGGCGCATGCTTGTAATCCCAGCATTCAGGAGGCTGAGACCAGAGGATCCAGGTTCGCGGCCAGCCTCAGCTACCTAGTGAGGCACTCTGCAACTTAGTGAGACTCGGTTTCAAAATAAAGAATAAAAAATAGGGCTGAGGGTATAGCTCGGAGGTAGAATGCCCCTGAGTTCCATCCCCAGTACCAAAAAAAAAAAGTCCACACCTTAGTTTATTTTGTCATTGTTGCTGTTAGCTTTTTTCTTTTTTAATAATCTTTAAGATGAGGATTAATTATACCCATCTCAATCTACATTGAGTTGTGAGGAATTCATGAGTTCCCAGTGGGAGTGGGACCTAAGAATGGAAATTATTCTTGCCAAATTCTATTGAGTTGTTTGCTGGGCATGGTGGCTCATGCTTATAATCTAGTACTTGAGAGGTTGAGTAAGGAGGATCCTAGGTTTGAGACCAGCCTCAGCAACTTAGCAAGACTCTCAGCAACCTAGCGAGAACTTGTTCCAAAACAAAATATAAAAAGGACTGAGGGTACAGCTTGGAGGTAAAATGCCCCTGGGATCAATTCCCAGTAAAACACACACACACACACACACACACACACACACACACACACACACACAATTCTATTGAGTTGTTCAATCAAAAGGGACAGAGAAAACAATATGACTAAGATACAAAATAAATGTCTGGGGTTTGTTTTGTTTTGTTTCTTAAGTTTATTCCCCAGGCTCTGGGCTGACGGTCATGGGAGCTGTTCACAGCTCACTCATAAATAGCCTGGTGAAGGCATCATGTGACAAAGGATGATGGCCTTATTAACTCTTGCCCTCATCCTCTGCAACACATGCCTACCTATTGTGTATGGTAATGTCAGAACCTGAGCCCAACCCAGATCTCAGCAAAATCACCAGTCTCAAAACTGCAGGACTATAAGGGCAATCTAAGAAATCGCCTCTGTAGCTGTCACAGAATGTCAAAGAACTCATTATCTCATCCAAACTTCTCCTTGGAAAAAGGCAGAAACTCAGGGCTAGGAAGGGGAAAGAGAAATGTCCAGATGAGCCAGCAAATTATTTGTGGACCTGGCATGCAAATGCAAGCCAGCCAGCCACCACATATTCTAACCACTCAAATGTCAACACCATCGTAAATATTATTTCTCCTTTATTAGGGTATAGTTTTCACATAGTAATATGTTAATGTGTGTTGTCATTTAAGTAGAAAGTTCTGTGGGTTTTGTAAACAAAATTTTATAACCATGACTATACTCATGATAAAAAGTAATTGTTTTCTCAAAAATCTTCTTTCTGTTCACTTATAATAAGTTCCTCCCTTCCAGCTCATCTCCCAGCAACCACTAATCTATTTCTTGTGCCTACAGTTTTACATTTTTCAGAACATCACATAAATGGAAGTAGCATTATGCAGTATGCAGCATTGTGGGTCTAGCTCTTAGCATTCGTAGTAATGTGTTGAGGTTCACCCATGCAGTTGCATGCATGCATCCATAGTTCATTCTTAATGGTGATGAATAGTATTCTACTATGTGATTTTTATTTGTTTTAATTCTAGTCATTCTGATTGGTGTGTAGTGATATCTTGTTATAATATTAATTTTCATTTTTATGACAAAGGGTGTTGTTATCTTTTCCTGCACTTACTTGTTATTCTCATATCTACATCACACATATTTTATGGAATATCTGTTCAAATATTTTGACCTTATATAAAAATTGGATTATTTCCCTTTTGTATGGTTTTGGAAATGATTTATAGATAGTGGCTCTAAATTCTTCAACAGCTATATGAGTTTTTCCCTAGTCTATAGCTTGTCTTTGTTATTTCTTAACAGTATCTTTTTAGACATTTACCTAAGTATCTTCTAGTTTGAGTACTATTAGAAATGGTGCAATTAAATTTCAGTGTCCAATTGTTCCGTACACGTACATACTTAGAAATGCACGTGTTAATCTCATATACAGCAACCTTATTCAATACACTCTTTATAGTATCTTTTTGCTGATTCTTTGGGATTTTCTGTATAGCAAGTGATGTGTTCTATGAAAAATGAGAGTTTTTTTGTTGTTTTGTTTATTGATATTTCTTTTCAAGTTGAGGAATTTTCCTTCTATTCTTAGTTTCTTGAGAGGCACATACATACATACATATTTAATAAACTATATATAAATGGATTACATGTAGTAACTATTGAATTTTGTCAAATGAATTTTTGTGACTTAGATAATTACATGGCTTTTATTCTTTAATCTGGCTACTGATTGAGTTTCAAATTGAATGAGCCTTGCAATTTCAGATAGAAACCTTAGTTGACTTCTTAATACTTTCTTTAGAATCTTTATTTTTGTTTCTGAGAAATCTTGATCTGTAATTTTTGTCTTGTCATCTCTTTTTCTGATTTTTTATTACACAGTGTTGACCTCAAAAATGATTTGTCCAGCAAGCACCATGAAATATGCTCAGTAACATTAACCACTAATGAAAATGTCAATCAAAATAAAAATTATATGCCATTTCCACCTATTAGAATGGGTAGAATAAAAAAGACAAGACATAACAAGGGTAAGATTTGATGTGGAGAAACTAGAACCCTCATATATTGCTAGTAAGAATGCAAAATGATTCAGCTGTTTTGGAAGAGTCTGACAGTCCTCACAAGACTAAAATGAGTTCCTCTATGACCTAGGAATTCTACTCCTATCGTATACCCATGCAAAATTAAAACATGTCAATTGAAACATGCATACAGGAATGTTCTTAGCAGCATTATCCATAGTAGCCAATAGTGGAAAACAATCCAAATGTCCATCAATTGATGAATGGATAAATAAAATGTGGTATAAATATCCATTGGACTATTACTCAGCAATAAAAAGAAATGAAGTACTGATACGTATCACAGCACTGAAGGACCTTGAAAACATTATAAGTGAAAAAAGCTGGACACAAAAAGCCGTATATTGTATAATTCTTTTTATATGAAATGTCCATATCAGGCAAATCTATAGAGACAGAAAGTAAATTAGTGGTGGTTAGGGCTGGTAGGGCAAGGTTTTAAGGGGAGGCGAGAAGTAACTCCTAAGAGCTAGGGGTTCTTTGGGGGTTGGTGGAAATTTCTATATTTATTATGACAACTCTGAAAATACTAAATTATTGAACTCTACACTAGAAATGGCTAAACTTTTGATATATGAATAATACCTCAATAAAGCTCTTAAAACAATTGGCTTGAAATTGTGCCCTCCTCTTCTATATTCTGAGCAAATTTTCCACACATTTGTTATTATTTCTTTCCTAAATGTTTAATAGAATTTATAACAAATAGAATGTTATCCTCAAGTTTTCTGTGTTTAAAAGTTTTCAAGCATTTAATTCTTTTAAATTTAATTCTTTTAAATTCTAATTAAGGATGAAATTTTTAACAGATAGAAAACTACTCCAATTATCTATTTATTCTTCAGTGATCTTTATTAGTTTGTATTTCAAAGAATCTGCCCATTTTATCTAAGTTGTTACATCTGTGATCATAAAGTTGTTCATATCATTCCTCATGATTCTTTTATTTTTTGTGTTTTTTTTTTTGCGGTACTGGGGATTGAACTCAGGGGCATTCTACCTCCGAGATATACCCCCAGCCCTAGTTTTTTTATTCTTTATTTTGAAACTGAGTCTCACTAAGTTGCGGAGTGCTTCACTAGGTAGCTGAGGCTGGCCGCGAACCCGGATCCTCCGGTCTCAGCCTCCCGAATGCTGGGATTACAAGCGTGCGCCACCACGCCCGGCTCCTCATGATTCTTTTAATATTTGTAGGATATATAGTGATATCTCCTTTCCACTACTGCTATTGGTAATTTGTCTTCAATCTCTGTCTCTGTCTCTCTCTCTGTCTCTGTCTCTCTCTCTCTCTTTCTCTCTCTCTCTCTCTCTCCCCCTCTCCCTCCCTCTCTCCCTCCCTTCCTTCCTCCAAATAACATCTAGATGTATCTCAATTTTATTCTTTTTTTCAGAGTCAGATTCTTATTTCACTGCTTTTTTCTATGTTTTTCTGTTCTCAATTTAATTGATGTGTGCTCTTCATCTTTATTATTTCTTCTTTTTTAAGTTTAACTTGCTCCTTTTTAAAATTTCTTAAGATGGAAGGTAAATTCATCAATTCTCCTTTTTAATATAGATATTTAATGATATAAATGTGTTTATTTGTAATGCATTAGCTGCTTCTCATAAATTTCCTTATTGTGTATTTCTATTTAACTTAAAATATTTTGGGGTATCTCTTGGAATATATTTCTTGACTCAACCTTATTTAGGACATTTTAATTTAATTTCCCAATATTCAGAGGCCTTGTAATAAATGATTATTTGATTTCTAGTTTGTTTCCATTAAGAATAAAACATTGTTTTTTGTTTGTTTTCTATTTTCTTTAATTTTCTTTTAATTGGTGCATTGTAATCATACATCTTTGTTAAGTACAAGCTGGTAAAGACATACATACGCACATTTCTCATTTAACCCTTTCCCAATTCCCACTCCACTCTCTCGCCCTCCCTCCTTCTCAAGTTCAGTTTAGTGACCGACTTTGATATGTTCGTGAAAGTACATCATGTGCATTAGGGTATCCCCCCTTTTACTTCAATTCCATTAAAATTGTTAAGGTTTGTTTAATGTCTCAAAAAAGTTTACCCTGATTAATGTTTTCTCTGAGCAAGAAAAATAATGTATTTCACTATTTGGGTTGGAATACTTTTTAAATGTTAATTGGGTCAATTTAAGTAATCGTGGCACAAAAGTCCCCCCATATCCATGGTTCTGGTTTCCACAATTTTGGTTACCTGCAGTCAACTGCAATCTTAAAATATTATATGGAAATTTCCAGAAAATAACAATTGAGAAGTTTTAAATTGTACACCATTCTGAAGAGCAGGCTGAAATCTCCTATCATCTGCTCCTGGGACATGAATAGTCCCTTAATTCAGTTTATTTACACTAGAAACATCACTCACATTTTAATCGTTTAATAGTCATCTCTATTTGAAAAACAATTGTGTCTGCATCACAGTGCTTGTGTCCAAGTCACCCCCATTTTACTTAACAATGGCTGCAAAGAGAAGGTATGGCATGTTGGCTATTTAAATACCTCAAAAAGAAGCCCTGAAGTACTTCCTTTAACTGAAAAGATCAAAGCATTTGACTTAATAAGGAAAGAAAAAGAAATCACATGCTGAGATCATTACATTGCTGTAATATTGTATATATGTTATTATAAATGTTAGATTTTGTTATCAGTTTTTGTGGTGACTCTCTTACTATAACTGACTTACAAGTTAACTTTATCATAAGTATGTATGCATGTATACAAAAAACATAAAAGATTTGGTGGTATACAGTTTCAGGCATTTACCAGAGATGTTGGAACATACAACCCATTGGTCAAAGACAACTACTACATCAGGTTTTCTGTATCCTTACTGATCTTCTATCTGCATATTCTATCAATTGCTTAGAAACTAGTTTTTAAATCTCCAACTATAATTATCAGTTTATATGCTTTTCTTTTCTTGTCTGTCAGTTTTTGCTTCATGGGTTTGGAGAATCTATTGCTATTTGCATATGCATATATAATTATTATGTTTTCTTGACCCTTTTACCCTTTTAGGATCATGCAATATCAGTCTATATATCTAGTAATATTTCTTTTTTTTTTTTTTTTT
>PVLC010035584.1:0-16253 GCA_004027655.1 Graphiurus murinus | reverse complement strand
ATTAAATGGAGAGAAACTGCAAGAGTTCCCACTAAAAACAGGAACAAGGCAAGGATGTCCATTATCACCTCTTCTGTTCAATATAGTACTTGAGACTCTAGCCAGAGCAATAAGGCAAGAGAAGGAAATCAAAGGGGTAAAGATAGGGAAAGAAGAACTAAAATTATCCCTTTTTGCAGACAACATGATATTATATGTATAAGACCCAAAAAATTCATATAACTGATCAATAAATTCAGCAAAGTGTCTGGATACAAAATCAATCTTAAAAAATCAGAAGCTTTCCTGTATGCCAACCATAAATCCATTGAAAAAGAAATCCAGAAAACAATTCCACTCACAATACCACCCCCAAAAATAAAATACTTAGGGATAAACCTAATCAAGGAGGTAAAAGACCTCTATAAGGAAAACTATAAAAAGTTGAAAAAAGAAATCAATGAAGACCTTAGAAGATGTAAGGATCTACCATGCTCTTGGATAGCAGAATAAATATCATCAAAATGGCCATCCTCCCAAAACTAATCTACAGATTCAATGCAATACCCATGAAATTACCAAGGGAACTCCTCATAGAAATAGAAAAATCAGTCCTTAAATTCATCTGGAAAAACAAAAAGCCCAGGATAGCCAAAGTAGTTCTTAGCAACAAGAACCATGCAGGAGGTATCACAATACCTGACTTCAAACTCTACTACAAAGCCACAGTAATAAAAACAGTCTGGTACTGGCACAAAAACAGACCCACAGACCAAAGGAGCAGAATAGAAGACTCAGAAACAGACCCACAGACTTACAGTCAACTGATTTTTGACAAAGGAGCCAAAAATATACACTGGAAAAAGGATAGCCTCTTCAACAAATGGTGTTGGCAAAACTGGTTAATCATATGCAGGAAACTAGAAATAAACTCCACTTTCTCACCCTGCACAAAAGTCAACTCAAGGTGGATCAAAGACCTGGAAGTTAGGCCAGAGACCTTGCACCTACTTGAAGAGGGCATAGGACCAACACTTGAACACATAGGCACAGGTAAAAACTTTCTCAACAAGACCTCAAAAGCACAAGCAACCCTCAGGAAGATCAATATGTGGGATTGCATTAAACTGAAGAGCTTCTGTGCAGCAAAGGAAACTATCAAGAACCTAAACAGAGAGCCCACAGAGTGGGAGAAGATTTTTGCCAGTTACTCTTCGGATAGAGGTCTAATATCTAGGATATACAAAGAACTCAAGAAAATCACAGCTAAGAAAGCAAACAATCCAATCAAAAAATGGGCAAAGGATCTAAATAGACACTTCCCAAAAGAAGAAATACAAATGGCCAATAAATGTATGAGGAAATGTTCCACTACATTAGCAATCAGAAAGATGCAAATCAAAACTACCTTGAGATTTCGCCTAACTCCAGTCAGAATGGCAATCATAAAAAACACGAACAACAACAACTGCTGTCAAGGATGTAGAGAAGTGGGAACTCTATTACATTGTTGGTGGGATTGCAAACTAGTGCAACCTCTCTGGAAAACAATATGGAGGATCCTCAGACGAATGGGAATGAATCTACCATATGATCCAGCAGTACCACTTCTGGGTATCTACCCAAAAGAATGGAAACCAAACTATCAGACCGATGCATGTGCATCTATGTTTATAGCTGCACAATTCACAATAGCCAAACTACGGAACCAGCCAAGATGTCCATCGACAGATGAATGGATTACAAAACTATGGGATATGTACACAATGGAATTTTATTCAGCTATAAAGAAGAACAAAATCATGTTCTTTGCAAGGAAATGGAGGCAATTGGGAAACATTATGTTAAGTGAGATTAGCCAGTCACAAAGAGTAAAGAAGCATATGTTCTCCCTAATTTGCGGATGCTAGGGAGAAGATGGGGCATAAGAGGGTCTCCAGATGAAAAAGGAGAGACCCTCGAAAGCAAAGAAGTTGATCTAGCCGAGGGTGTTGGGAGGGAGGGAGGATGAGGGAGTGGGGTGGGAATTGGGGGAAGGGGTCAAATGAGAATTGTGAGCACATGTATCGTTATCAATTTGCACCTAACAAAGATGTATGCTAACAATGTATGAATAAAAATAGAAATTAAAAAAAAATTAGGACAATAAACATATTTTTCAGCCAGGCATTGTGGTGTTTGCCTATAATCCCAGTACTTGGGAGCCTAAGACAGGAGGATAATAGGTTCAAGGCTAGCCTCCACAACTTAGTGAGGCCATCAGTAACATAGGAAGAACCTACTTCAAAATTTAAAAAAGTAAAAAAAAAAAAAAAAATAGGTTTGGGGGTAGAATGCCACTAGGTTCCATCTCCAGTACCACACACACACACACACACACACACACACACACACACACACACACACACACATACACACACACACACATTGTTTTTTCTCATCTTCCCACTTCTCATGGACCCTAAGTTTTTATTGTCACTTTGACTCCCAATGAACTGACTGATGTCTTCTCGGTTTGTTTGTTCTGTCTCAAAGGTATAACATAGGGAAAAAAAATTAAGAATCCAGAATTTAAAAGCAGATATCCTAGATTCAAATCTTATGTAAATCACTTAAAACTATTGTCTCAGCTTTTATATGTTAATTGGGAGGATAATAATAGTATTATCCCACATACTTGGATGATTTAAATTATTTAATCCAGATAATGTGGCTAGAATAATTTCTTGTATATATATGATATATAAGTATTAGCTATAACTATTATTATATTAGCAAATAAGAAACATAACCTCTTCTACTTGATATTTCCTTTTTATTTCCAATGGAATTCTATTTGATTTCATTACTTATTGCTAGATAACAAAGTAGCAGACTATTTCTTGCATTCTTTTGTCATCAACTTCTTGTTTTTCATAACATGCTCATTTTTCTATAATCTGATTAATAAAAAGAAATACATTTAAATATCCTGTAGTCATCAACTTTTCTCTTGTTCCTCTCTTTCCCTCAAAACCAAACTTCTTTAAAGAATATCACAGAATACTTCAAAGATACAGAGAACCATTATCCTCTGGAAGAGGTACATGGGCAGGAATGAGAGCACATGAGAGAAAATCTATGATATGATTTTCTTCACTTGGCTCTGCTCCTTTTTTCTCTGCTGCCCCAATTAAAGTTGCTTTATCTCAGCACAGAATCTTTGTTGTTTTCTTCTTCTCACTCATCTATAAAGTGAATTGTCAGTGGACTCTTATCCATTCCCTTAGTCTCAATGAGTTGATATGTTAATGACTTCCAAATCAAGACCTCCATCTCAGTTGTCATCTGGGCTTCAGAGCTCCATATGGTATTCAATTCCTCCAATGTATAACAGATGCTTCAAAACATAATATATCCAAAAATTATTTCAACTATTCAAGCACCCATTGCCAAATCTGATTCTTCTTCTACATATTCTATTTCAATGCTTGGTTATGTGATGAAAATATTGCTTCTTTATCTCTAGTTATTATGAAGTATTAGATGAACAAATAAGAAAAAACTTATAATTAATAACATAAAATATATTTTATACACAGATCCAGTTTAAGGAAAGAATTGTACAAACTGACAGTAGCTCTCTGTATATTCCTTCCTGTATTTCATTATCTCCCTAAAGTTGGAAGGAACTATTATCTCAAAATTGATATTTATGCCTTCCATGAATGTCTTGTTATCTTATTAAGTGGATATTTACTCCTAATTATAAAAAATACTCCTCATGCATCAAAAATTACATAAAGGAGTTGAATCACATTTTCTCCTTTTCTATTTTCACTCAATATTAATTCCTAAAATTTATACATCATAATGAGATATAAATTTAGGGATATGAAGAAAGCATTGACTATGTATAGGAAAAAAATCCCAGTTAAACTATAGAACAAAGAAGTATAGAAAAAAGAACTTGTTGCAACAACTGGACCATAAGAATAAGGGAACATAAGAGAGACAAAAAGACTGGAATATAAGGATGAAATAAACATCACATAGATTACTATATAAATGTCCATTTTCCTGTAAGTTTTTTGGAATATAGTGAAACAGGAGCAAGGCCTCAGTAGATTAGCCTCCTGAAGCTAGGGCCTGACATTTGATTTGGCCACGACCCTCTGGTCACACCACACCGTCAAATGGACCACCCTACTGCCAGATATGTTGATGTAAATTAAAATCTACACATAAGACCAGGCTACCTAACATGGAAATTTACTCTTACTCTAGACATCCCAGACAAGAGAGAAGCCCAGCCCCTTTAAATCATACATACTCCACCTAATTATGTGCCTATTAAAAACTGAAGGCCTTAAGCTCTGGTAAAGCATCTCACTCTTGACATTGCTTTTATTCTGTTTTGAGTGTTTTTCTTTTGCCTTCTATTAAAACTCTCCCTATCGTTTTCCTAGAAGCTGAATCAATCTTATTTTTTTTTTTGTGACAGAGTCAAGAATGTAAACGTTTGAATTAAATATCTCTTCTGCCTTTGGAGACCTCATTGGACCACTTTATTTGGATAATAGTACATGTAGCTCTAGTTTATGTTTGTTATAAATGATATATTACATTATTGCCAGACTTTTAGGTAAATACCAACTTATTTTCTTGTTATAAATGCAACTGCTATGTATTTCTGGTGTTTGTTTAATTCTATACACTGTAGAGTCTTCCCTGGGACATAAATCAAGGAGGGAAAACTGCTGGTCCATAGAATATTTCATTATCAATTGTATTAGGTTTTGCCATGCTCATCTGAGAATTGTTTATATCAATCTGTACTTTAATCAAAGTTGGAAGAGTGTGCTCTGATTGTTCTCTCTCTTTGCCATTATTTGCTTTTATATTTTAACCTACCATTCAATAAATGTGAGATAGTATCTCATTATAGTTTTAATTTATACATGTCTTACAGATACTGATCTTGAGCTTCTTCCTACAATTAAGGGCCCTTTGTACCTCTTTTAATTATCTATTTAGATTTTCCTCTATTTTTTTCCAGTGAATTTCTGCCTTTTCTTGTTCATATAAAGTGTGTTTGTAAGCCGGGTGTGGTGGCGCACGCTTGTAATCCCAGCATTCGGGAGGCTGAGACTGGAGGATCAGGGTTCGCAGCCAGCCTCAGCTACCTAGTGAGGCACTCCGCAACTTAGTGAGACCCGGTTTCAAAATAAAGAATAAAGTGTGTTTGTTATATTGTGTGGTGAAACTTTGGGGTAAATGTTTTGAGATACCTAAGAGGAGGGTTTTTCCTTACTAATCATTTGATGTTTTGTCTTCTTGATACCCTGAAAACTGTCAAAAAGTGACTTTTATGCTAGTTTGTTGTTATAATAATGCAAAAGTCATATACCATACTTCCCTAATTGGTAATACTTGAACTTTCCCATATGTGGTAGGTGACTTATTTCCAAGATAGTATGTTATTTCCCATCTCTTATTTGGTGGATAAATGTCTATATTCTTGGTTATCATGTATATATCTGAAATGATACCAGGATATCACCCTGCTTGTCCCCCAGAGATTTGTCCTAATTCATGAATGCTCAGTGGGGCATCTAACAGAATGATCAATATATTTCATTGAGAATGGATGGATATTTTGATTCAGAAAACTTTTCATTGTATGTTATCTACTTCCATGACAGAAATTAGTCATAGCCCAATTTTTGAAGCCAGATATCTGGGAATTTTTCCAAGGTAAGATAGAATAAATAAAAGAAACAGGTGAATCAACCATTCTACTAAAAAATCCCAGATGTCCTCCTCTCTGTAATCCCTTTATAACTAAGGGTTACACAGCAATTGCTCTAATTCTTTCTCAAAATACCAAGTCTGTTTTTCTGCTTCACCTTTACTGCTATATGATTGATTTACATAATCATTAATAACGATCTGTATTGCCATAATGGCCTCTTAAGTGATTTCTCTCTGTTCAGTAACATCTCTTTGCTATATTCCCCATATTGCAGCCAGAGCCCATTTTCAAAACTGAAAACTCTTTGATGGTTTTTGTTGTTCTTAGTGTTTCTTCTACTCTTTATCTCAGTAGATACATCACTTTCAGTCTCCCCATCTTGTATCCTCTGTTAAACTTGGCTCTCTTCTTTTGTAAAAAAATACTTTTGCTTTTGCTTCAGGGTTTCATATAATCTATTTTCTCTTCCCAAAAAAGTCTGAAACACATATCATCTTATCAACCCCTACTAACTGTTTGTATTTGTGCCTAAGTGTCAATTTCTATAGGAAACTATTGCTGATATGTACCTGATGTCCTCAAAGTTGTCTATATACCCCTATTATGTCCTATGTCCTCCATTCTCCTCCAATCTAAAGCCTTACAATGTATCTTAGTATGAATTTATTTATTTATTTATTTATTTATTTATTTGCAGGTTACTATTTATATTGATAAATTGAGTGGGAAGAAGGGCTGATCAAAGCAGAATGCTATGTGGAAATTTTATTTGATGCAATGATAGCCTCTAAATATGTCAAGTAATTCCAGAGGTCATGGAGCACAGAGTTCACAAACTGAAAGGCCCAAATCGCATGGATTATTAAGATCAGTTAAATATACATGAAATAAATGAAAGAAAAAAAATGGATTATTTAACACAATTACAATAGGAATACAAGATCATACTACCTGAATTCTGAGGTTTAAGTTCTCTCTCTCTCTCTCTCTCTCTCTCTCTCTCTCTCTCTCTCTCTCTCTCTCTTTCTTCCTCTCTCCCTCCCTCTCTTTCTCCTTCTCCCTCTTACATCAGTCTTCTCATTAATGGTGCAGCTATGAGGATAAGAATGAGGTTGCAAGGAGGTCACACATGGAATATATGACACATAACATGCCATCCAGTGACACATACCTGCTCTATCACAAAAAGGAATGTGCACATCTGGCCATATAAATAACTTAGTGTATGCAAGGTTAGTCTTGGCAACTTATACTCTCAGCAACCTAGTGAGACCTGGTTTCCAAATAAGAAATAAAAAGATGTAACTTGGAGGTAGAATGCCTCTAGTTTCAATCCTCAGTATGAAGAAGAAGGAGAAGAAGAAGAAGAAGAAGAAGAAGAAGAAGAAGAAGAAGAAGAAGAAGAAGAAAAGAGGAGGAGAAGGAGAAGAAATAGCTTAGTGTGATGAAATGCTGTGGATTTTCTTGGTAGAGAAGATATTGGTTCACTTGCCCATTTTTTGATTAGGTTATTTGTTTTCTTAGCAGCAAGTTTGAGTTCTCTGTATATTTTGGATATTAGTCCTCTATTGGAGGAGTAGTTGGCAAAAAATTTCTTCCATTCTGTTGGCTCTCTGTTGAGGTTTTTTTGTTTTTGGGTTTTTTTTTTTTTTTTTTTTTGCAGTACCTGGGATTGAATTCGGGGGCATTCTACCTCTGAGCTACACCCCCAGCCCTATTTTTTATTCTTTATTTTGAAACTGGGTCTCGCTAAGTTGTGGAGTGCCTCACTAGGTAGCTGAGGCTGGCCGTGAACCCGGATCCTCTGGTCTCAGACTCCCGAATGCTAGGATTACAAGCGTGCGCCACCACGCCTGGCTCTGTTGATGTTTTTGATAGTTTCCTTTGCTGCATAGAAGCTCATCAGTTTAATGCAATCCCATGTATTGATCTTCCTTTGAATTTCTTGTGCCTTTGGGGTCTTGTTGAGAAAGCTTTAAATGCATGAGAAAATGTTCAACATCATTAGCAATCAGAGATATGTAAATCAAAACTACCCTGGGATTTCACCTAACCCCAATTAAAATGGCAATCATTAAAACACAAACAACAACAAATGCTGGCGAGGGTGTGGAGAAGTGGGAACTCTAATACATTGTTGGTGGGATTATAGATTAGTGCAACCACTTTGGAAAACAGTATGAAGAATCCTTAGATGAATGGGAATTAACCTACCATATGATCCAGCAATACCACTTCTGGGTATCTACCCAAAAGAATGGAAACCAAACTACCAGACTAATACATGTATATTTATGTTTATAGCTGCACAATTCATAATTGTAAAACTATGGAATCAGCCAAGATGTCCATCAACAGATGAATGGATTACAAAACTATGGGATATGTGCACAGTGGAAATTTACTCAGCCATAAAGAAGAACAAAACCATGTCATTTGCATAGAAATGGAAGGAACTGGAAAACATTATGATGAGTGAGATTAGTCAGTCACAAAAAGTTAAAAAAAATGCATGCTCTACCTAATTTTCAGAAACTAGGGAGAAAGTGGGTCATAGGCGGGACAATAAATGAAGAAGGAAAACCTTAGATGAGCAAAAAAGGTGACCTATCTGAAGGAGATGGGAGGAGGGGAAGAGGGAAACATCCTAATGCACATGGTGTACATTTGTGCAAACATATCAAAGTCAATCACTAACCCAAACATGAAAAGAGGGGAGGGAATGGGGTGGGAATTGGGGAAGGATTAACTAAGACCTGTGTGCATGTATGCCTCTACCAGTTTGTACCTCATAGAGATGTATGATTACAATGCACAATAAAAAATTTTAAAAATGTAAGAAAAAAGAGATGACATTGGTTCAGAATGGATGTTATCAACTAAGGATCTTATATATAAGATGCCCTGTATATTTGTCTATGTCTAGCAATCATTTTGCTTGGTGGCTATTTATCCTTAAAAACCTTAAATATGTTACATATATTTTACAAATAACAAAATAATTGATCTCTAAGTATAGAATATTATTTAAAACAAATGTAGAATACTGAGCTTCAACAGAGCACCTACCTCCATTTATAGGGATTGATATGAAAAAAATGTTCCTAATATAACCTCAATATATGCATCTTTACATCTTTAATAAGATTTCTCTCCTAAGATTGTCCCATTCAAATTCTCTTGTTTTTCTAAGCCTTCGGGTGTTTTTTGCACCCAAAGAAAGCAGGCTAGCATTTAATTTTGCTATAAATATAAAGTGGAAAGTAGCACTAGAACCTAGAATAGATTTTGTTTTGAGTTCCATATTTAATTACTATACCTATGTTTGCTAGTCCCCCCCCAGGTACTTTAATTAAAATGTAAGAAATTATTTATACTTCCTGTATCATCTTTAAAGAAAAGAGAGACAGTTCTTTCCGTTCCCCAAAACCTAGCAAAGTGAAGGGAACAATGAGAGCAAGCCTGGGTCAGAATTTGTCCTTGAAGGACACTGGCTTTCTCTTATACATGCTGGGAATGTGGGCAAGCTAGTACTGCCTATAGAAAGCTACTTTCTTCCATGTACACCAGGACAGTTGCTCTGGGGAATGCTGGTCATACAAGCAAACTAAGCAAGCTCATACTAATGTCACTGCTTCTGCAGCCTAACATATGACCCCCTCTGTCAGTAGGCACTGGTGTGGAACTGAGAGCACTGTGGAAAGGGTATGTGTCACTTGTCCAGCCAGCCACTGCTAGATACCTCACCCTGAGGGAGAGAAGGCATTGCTTGACAAAGCAGTAAGGGACAGAGGTACTGTTCATCCGCCAGTTACCCCTGAACTCTTTTCGGAGCAGTCAGTAATCTCTTGGAAGCTTTTCCCAGTAAATCACATGTCTGGCAGGCCATGTCTGGGCACTTTCTTTGGCCTTTCAGCAACCTGCCCACTGCCCTCGCACACGTGAATTATTGACACACTTCCCCATTTTTATGTTTTTCTCGTCTCATCTGCCTGACAAACTCCTGTCTCCTTACTTTAAAATTTTAACTTCAGCCAACTTACCCTGAAAATACTTTCTTGAAGTTTGAGACAAGTAACTCTCCTCAGAGTGACATATTAATATACACATATCTCTTTTATGTAATTTATTGCAATGTATTATAGTATTTCATTCACTAATATCCTTAACACATTATTTAAGACAAGATCATTTAAGACAAGATTTATACTTTGTATATATCTTTGCTACAATGCATGATAAAAAAAATCCAATACTATGTCAGTATTCAAATAAATTTTGTCAAACTTTTACTAAATAATTGATTCATGAAGTAAGTGATGAGAATTTAAAATTATTTCTCTTTTAGGGATAAAATGTTTCAAATTAATAGGTTATGTTATGCTGACCAGAGCAAAAGCAACTTCATTTTGTAAAGGCTTTCTGCTTACTGGAAAAGTTCTCAGAGTTGGCTTACTGAAACTCCCGATATCTTGCTTGGCACAAACCTCAAGGAACATTTAGATAAACCCTTTTTCCACCATAAGGACTCCCTGCTTTCCCTCCTTAAGAACTTTCACAATTTGAACTTCCCTCCAAAGTAACCTAAATAAGACTTCAGCCTGTAAGGAGACACGAGTTCCATCCTTCACTGGAGACCCCCCTTCACAGGTTTAATCTCAATAATGCCTGTTTTGTCATAGAGCTATCTCTCTCGCCCCTCCCCCACAACCTTTTAGATTATTGATTTAGGTACTTTTGATATGTAGTTTATATAAATGAAACTATTTAATGATGTATTTATTTTAGTGCATCAATAATAGCATTTAAGATATATAATACTATATTTTATAATTTTAGACAGACTGCTGAGCTCTCAGACCCAGAGGGGAAATAACTATATATAACATAATCCTCACAAGGACTGTAGCAATTGAAAAAAATGGTAACAATGATGTGTCAAAATTGAGCAATATCCTGTTACCACACAGAAGAAAAGCTGTGAGGATGAGGTAGTGGATCTTTCTTGTTAGCGCAAGTGCTTTCTGTGGGTCTGCATTGTACTCTCTATGTCATTGGTCTCATTACTCACCCCAAAGCTACATAATATGGAGAGTAATATGTTTTGCAAACTAAATATAACAATCTGCAATATTGTGATAACGATACTGGCCACCCACCAACTTCACAGGAATATCCTGAGAAATAATGAGATCATGTTTGTCGGGTTTTATGAGATCCCTGGATGAAAGCATTGATAAAAGTACAATGCTCTGGAAGAAATTCTGCTGTGAACTGACAAGTAGTGTCCATAAAAGAAGAATGTAGTTTTGTGGGTTTGTGAAAATAAAGGGCATTGTGAGAAATCAGATGTGTAAAGTAGAAAGAATACCAAGGAAATGAAGGCAACTGGGAAGGAGAGGAATCTACAAAGATGCCAATGCTATCTAAATATCCTTTGTTTTCTTGCTTTCAACCAAATCCTTGTTTAAGATCTAATGCATTATATTTGCTGTGGATGAGTATGCATTAATGAGGAAGGATTGTGGCCTATTTCTTTGAGTTATTCTTTTAAAAGGATCCTAACTGAGTAACTATTTCTTGTTAAGAAAGGCTATTTTTTATCACATATGACATAGAACACTAAATGAAATTTCAAAATTTGTATTTTTCATTCCAGATTCCCCATTTATTGAGCACATCCTTTCAAATACACATATCAAGAAAAAATAATGTTAAATAAACCAGAATTTATAATTTTCCCCTGAAACATTAGTTTGAGGTACCCTGTTTAAAAAAAATGTGACTCTAATCTAAATAAATTCTTCTAATCTAAGGAAATTCTTCCTGTTATTCCCCAGATATATTTTCTTATAGAATACTTAGTTAAAATTTAAGGTGTTAAATTCTAGGGACTTATTTTTCTATAACATTCATTTTGAAATGATAAAAGTTTCTTATTGATATGATAATAATTCTAGGCATTTTTGAGGGGCAAAGCTTCCAATACCATGAAAATTTAGAAACTCAGTCAGTAGAGCTAAGATGATAAAATTGACATAAAGTTATATGTAGGAAAAAAACATTACAAAAATGTATATTTTGAATATAATAAAACTGAGATTCAAGATTTCCCATGATTGTTCAGCCAATGTGTGGTAGCACTAAGAATCAAATCTAGGTCTAGGCATGTATTATACTATCATCCTGCCTTTCAGCTACAATCAGGTGAGTGTTAGGGGAGGTTCAGGTAGAGTAATAAATCATTAAGAACCAGATTTCTTAAAAACTAAGAAAAAGTAAACTGTATGTTTTTCTAAGTAGTTTAATCAATATTTCAGTTGGTGTGGAAGAATTTTGGGGGGTGTTTTGTACTGGAATACAGGAAGAGTATCAAAGTGACTGAACATAATCATTTCCTCTGAATATGTTAACTTAAAACTTGGCATAAATAATAAATCTTATTCTATGTGCACACATAGACAAAGTCATATAGAAATAAACAAATAAAATGTACATAAATAGCACATGCATAGGCATGTATACAGAAATTCACTTTGTTTTCTAACCAAAAAATTAACAGGGCTTTCTTTAATGTGCATGTAATTCAATTATTTAAAGGCAATTCTCAATAACTTAAAAATATTACAATGCTTTAACTATATTTGAGGGATTTTTTGTTAGAAATATGACCAAGTCACAAATCAACACTCGATATTCCCCAAAAGAAAAAAAATGTAAATACTTTATAAATGACTTCTCAAATTAAAAAAAAAAAAAAACAAGTAAAACGAAATTTAGTAGTACAGAAAAGCAAATAATTTGAAGGTGGGCAGAAATATTTACTTGTAAATCAAAAGTGTACTAAATTTCTCTATCACCTAAATGTTGAGCAATTAAAGCAAAGTATCTGAGATAGGAAGTTATTTATCATCCTAACCATACATTATAACACAACACGGAATAAATTAATTTAGCTTCCAGAATGTTGCAAATAAGACAGCATTGGTTCACAAGTGAAAGATCTGTGTTCTAACCCTCAACTCATTTCATTCAGAAACACTTTTTGAGTTTTTTTTTTTTTTAATCATATATTGGTACTGCCTTTTCTGTCTAATAAGGATGTTGTAAGATTTAAAGGATCACAGCTCTGGGCTTAAGACTCCAATATTGAGGTTTTAGTTATAATTCAAAAATTGAAGAGTCATTTTACCTTTTTATAATGCAGAGATTAAAAATATATATCCTTAGAATAATTATGAGACCTAAAGGAAAATGGGGATTGGATGTTCTTAACGACAAAGAACAGAACCAAATATACATCACAGTTTTATTACTAGCCACAATTTTAAACAAAATCATGCATGACTCCTTAAAATTAACAACAGATTAAAGCAAAGCTAGCTGTAGCAGAACTATATTCCTGAGCCTTCGCTCTGGGCCTCCACGTCTCTTTGCCAGGAGATTTTATAAAACCCTGAATACCCAAAACACAAATGTGGAAACAATCTCAGTAGAACTAGTTTTTAGACAACCTATTATGTTACATTCATCTATTCAGGAAGTCCATGTAAAAACTTACAACTATATGTTATAGTTTATTTTTATAATAGAGGAAACCCAAACTCAAAAATGTTAACATCTTCCCCATAATTATTGTTTCAGTCAGCCTTCTCACTGCTATGATTCAATGCCTGATGCTCAGCACAGAGAAGAAGAAAGGTTTATTTGCTCCTGGTCTGGAGATTGTAGTCCATATGTATATATAGTCCATTTATGCAGACTGCTGAGCAGAACTTGAGGCTGTAGGTCCTCAGGATATTAGGGCAAGAAGAGAGGGCAAGGGGAGGAGGAAGAGGTGATGGACACATATAGTCCTCAAGGCCACACCCCCAGGGATCCACCACCAAGCATGGCTGCTTCCAGAGCATGAGGTCTGAGGGACATTTTACCTTCAAACCATAACAATTTTAGAGCCAATGGGTGATAAAGATAAGAATCAAATCCAGTTCTAGGAGGATTATCACCACAGCAGCCTGCTTTTCAGTTATATTCAATTATTATACTTGAGTGTGGGGGAAGCATCTACTGGATAGATTTCATAAAACAAAAATACTAGATTATTTGATTAATAATTGGGTGAGCAGACATGAAAATATTATATATACATTAAGTGATAAAATGGAAAATTAAAAGAACAGAAAGCTGTTCTTTTAATTTTCCATTTTATCACTTAATACTTAAGAATTAAATGGCATTTCTGTACATTAACATTGCCTTCCATCTTCTTGCCACCCATCAACTCTCCCTCTGATTTATAAAGACATGCATGTAATAAAGACATGCATTTATGAAGGAGTCTCATATACTTCATTGATCTGGGGGATGCAAAATTGGAGTGTTGATTTGAGAAAGTAAATGTCAAAGATGACTGTTGTAATAGAGCCTGCAGTTTTAAACATGCACACTCAAGTCCTTGCTCTAAATTAAGGATTAGAGAGCCAAATAATTAGGCTTACCCAATGACAGCTCCATTGTTTCAGTGTAGAACGATGGGCATGAATTAAAAATTGCTGTCAATTTAAGAAATTGAAATGGAAAATTTAAAAATCCAATACAAAGGATCAATGAAATATAGTTGGGAAATGGAAAAAAAATGGCATCACTGTGTCTTTCACAGCTTCTAATTAATGGAAGCCTTAGAAACTTTCTGGTTGCTATTTCACCTTTACCTTTCAAATAATGCACAATTTTACTTTTGATCAGTCAAACTTGGAATCATATTAAGAAGGGAATTCACTCCATTAATTAGATTTGTATACTCTTCATTTGAAGTTATATCTCTTCAGGCAAATTAGGAGCCATTACTTCAAATATTCCTATATTATCAAATGCAATCTTTAGTGTTAGCCATCTTGAAATACATAGTTGACCATTGGCTGTTGATCTTTATGTTGCTTACAAAAAAAAAAAATCATCTATCTTACCCTAAATTTAATTTCCTGACTATTTTTTCCATTTATGTTAAGGTGTCTTCTTCTATCCAGATCTTCTTCCAGAAACTTTCACTCCAATACTCCCATGGCTCTCAGGAAGAATTTGTCTTTTACACTCTTGGATGTCCTTTCCTTTTTCATTGTACTCTTGTCTATTGGTCTTTTGCTTGTCTATTTAGACCCTGGCTCCATGATCTTGGAGTTGGGTCTAAGAAAGCACTATTAAAAATCACCACCCCATTTAGTGCTGTGCTTCAATACCAAATTGTTTATTTGTTAGGATATCTTTATATATTAAATGTATAGGATTATCAGCATGTATTGGATGACCGAACTTGTGTTAACCATATGTAGCTTTATTTTTATCAAAGACTAATATGATGCAACTATTAAGGAATATGATCAAGGACTACCTCCATCATTCCTTTCTTTTTTTTTTTTTTTTTTTTTTTTGCGGTACTGGGGATTGAACTCAGAGGCATTCTACCTCTGAGCTATACCCCCAGCCCTATTTTTTATTCTTTATTTTGAAACCGAGTCTCACTAAGTTGCGGAGTGCCTCACTAGGTAGCTGAGGCTGGCCGCGAACCCAGATCCTCCGGTCTCAGCCTCCCGAATGCTGGGATTACAAGCGTGCGCCACCACACCCGGCTTTAATCACTTTTTTTTTAACTGTTTTAATTTTATTAGCTTTGCATTTGGTATCTGCCATCTAGCTAATTGTGTGAACACATGCATTTGAGTAATCACCTTTCCTGTAGTTATATTAAATGGTTATATAGAGAAGTCCTGGCTAATGAACGTTTATTATAATAGTTATGAAATTTATTTTAGGTCTGTTAAAGGGATGTATCATGGCCACCACCTTATTTTCCATTTTCTGTTTCCCTTGGGCAAGTTTACGGGAAAAGGGATGATTCTATAAAAGTAAAATATTCGTGGGTCCCATTTAACCATTACAGTAACTATAGTCTAATTATGAATTTTGGGCTCAGGATACTTTTGAATTATATATATTATATATTATAAATATGAAACATATTATATATATTATATATTATATAATATGAAACATATTATATATATATATATATATAGAGAGAGAGAGAGAGAGAGAGAAAGAGAGAGGAAGACATGAACTTTAAGTTCACAGTATTTGTTGGAGATTACAGATGTCTATGCATACTCTGTTTTTTGTATGGGGAAATAATCAGTTGGGAATCACTTAAGAATTGATTTCTACCCTTTATACTTTAGATATGTCTGATTTAGAGAGACATATCATATTACCTTTGATAAATAGGTTAGCTGTTTCCCAGATACAGATCAGTGTCCAAGTTATATTTTTAGGAAAAAATATTGCTTTTCCAGAGCAAAAGTGATTATGTCTTATGTATTTGTTACAAAACTACAATTCTAAAGAAATAACTATTGCTAGCTTAGATCAAGCTGGATTTTACTAATGAGTACAATTAATTACCCATATCTGCTGAGAGGAGATTTCAGAACCTGTTGGATAAAATGGAGACTCCTTGACTCCCTCCAACATGGTGCCCTAAATTCTC
>PVLC010035583.1:0-16239 GCA_004027655.1 Graphiurus murinus | reverse complement strand
AAAGATTGTGAAATAAAGCTTTGCTTGCTTTCTACTCTTGTGCTCCGACTTTACCAGTTGTTAGAATATATTTGTGTCCAACTTTAGCTCCTCAATGCTGACATTTAGTCCATATTCTCATGTCCTAGTCTCAGTGATAGGGCAAACAGTTTCTCCTATTGGGTAGAACATGTAACATACTTGGAGATTGTGATTTTTTTCCCCCCATCCGACATAATCAGTGAAGTGATTGAGGGGTGGGGGGAGAGGCATTATGGGTATCGAGGAGAGGGCAATACAAGCTACTGTAGATTCAAGTCTTTCTTTCTTTTACTTTTAGGTGGACAGTGAAAAGCCCTTTGGTGAAAATAATTCAGTGCATACTTCATGGAAATCTAGAAGAAAATCTAAGTTTTCAAACTATCCATTTCCAATGAGAAGAGGTACTCAGTTTTCTTGTTAATCCTGTGCATTTCCTTATGGGAACCTGTGCCTCTTACATATCTTCTTTCATTCTGAGGGATCACAAGTTAGATTGGAAACTGTGGGCCTAATTCTCAAGGACTCTCCAGCTATGGTGTTCCCAGAGGGTATTTCCGTGGGGTTATGGCAGCTGAGAAGCAGTCCACTGGAGACTTCCACCAGCTATTAAAAGGGACTGTGCTGAGTAGTGTTGCTCACCAAGCAAGCCATGGTTTCTCTTGTTCCTCGGCTGGGCTGGAAAAGCAGAAACAGCAGCTTGTCTTGGTGTGAACTCCTGGCAAAGGCACCATTGATAGCTAGCAAATAAACTATTTTGTTTGCCATTTTTTTCTGGATGGGAAAGAATGGGAGATTGATGGCAATCAGAAGATGTAACATTTGCTGTTCAAGATTCCACATCAGCAAGGAGGGGAGCAACTCTACATGAAGCAGAGGTCTCAAAGCTTTAGATTTCAGGACCCTTTTGCATTTTAAAATATGATTAAGTACCCTTCCCAGTACTCAGTAAGGTGAGACAGGAGGATTATAGGTTTGAGGCTAGTCTTAGCAGGCAACTTAGTGAGACATTGTTTAAAAAAATTTTTTTAAAAGGGGTTGGGGATGTAGCTTGGAGGTAGAATGCCCCTGGGTTCAATCCCTGGTACCCCCCCCCCCAAAAAAAAAATTGAAGTGGGTAATGTCTATCAATATCAGGCACATTTGAAGTTAAACTGAGAAGTTAAAAAAATACAACATGCCAGCCATCAGAATGGTAATGTTACGACATGTCATAGTAGCTTTTGTTAGGAGTATGAGAAAATGAGAGTAAAAAAAGCAAATTGTATCTTAGTATTATTATGAAAATGGATTTCTAAAAGGTCTTGAGGACCCCCTGGGGAGATTCCTGGACTACACATTGAGTCACTGTGCTAAAGGCATCCCTGGGAGGCTGCTACCTTATGGCCACGATGTGTGAATATTGTCAGTTGTGAAGGTCATGGTAGAAAAGTTCAGCCATTTCTGATCCTCATCAAAATTCTTAGGTTAGAAAGGAATGGTGGTGGCTCCTATCCCCTTGCCTCCTGTTAGGACTGGACTGGACTTGTGCCATCTGTGACAACAGAGTTCTCTATCTTAGTTGCTGAGGCTGGCCTCAAATCTGTGATCCTTCTGTCTCAGCCTCCCAAGTATTGGAATTACAGGTGTTCACCACCACACCTGGTGAGTTTCCTGTCTTAGGCTTAATAATTTGTACTTTGAACAGGCTGCAGAGCCTCTTGTGGAACTCAGGTCAGTGTTCTCAGATCATGGTGACTGATAGCAGCTAACCAAGGACAGGGTATGGGTTTGAAGCAGAAAGTGCTTCATTACCTCTGACATTTAAGCTCTGTGAATTGAAAATCACCCATGTAGTCTATAAAAACAGTACTCTCTTCCCTGCTACAGTGAAACCAAGCAGCAGCAAACGTCCTTCCCCAGGGAGGACAGTTGGGCTTACTGCTGGCTTGAGAATGATGAGACTCATATGATATCGGTCTCAGCTCAGCCTTTGTCTTTTCTTAATCCTGGCAGGTGGAGAACTAAGGTTCCAGAGAGGTTACAGTGTGTGTAAAGGTCACACATCAAGTTTTTGGCATGCCTACATGCTAAAAAAGATGTTCAGAGAAGATGTTCAGACCTTTGGGCTCAGATCCTTGGAATCCCTGTAGCTTTCAAGCCAGACCTTTGCTTAGGTCACCTGTCAGCTCATTCATCCAGGCCTAAGGTAGAATAAAGCAGTGCTTCTCAAATTTAAATGTGCATTTGAATCACCTGGGGACCCTGTGAAATTGCAGATTCTGACTCAGCAGGGCTGAGGTGGGGCCTAGAATCCTTCTTTTCTAACAAGCCTCCAGGTGATACTGATGCTGCTGATCTGTGAACTATAGTTTGAGAAGCAAGGGGACAAAAGCCAGCCCCCTGTGCAACACAGTGCTGAAAACCAGTACAAGGGGGGTTCCTAGGCCACAGGGAAGGTCTATGGCTATATCACAAAGGACCTTAGCACTGCTGATTCCCTGCCCAGGACAGAGTGGGAGAGAAGAGAGCTCCTGGGACAAGATGCACATATGTGTGTGCACAGAGAATATGAAGATCAGCAGGCTTTAAACATTCATTTTTATGTCTTCCATATTACTACCAGTGGCAATGGGGAATTGTCCATCCTTGTCATGGCTTAAACCTCAGTCACACTGGGGGAAGCAATGATGCCCTTCACATCTCCCTATAAATACTCATTTCAAAAGCATTTATTTTTCCAACCTGAAAAAATCCAATAGTGTTTCAGTTTTCTCTATGTGTAACTATTATTCTATTTCCTGTCATCCTTACCATTTCTCATGATTATTTAGTGTAATTATAATGATTTCCATTTTTGCAGAATCATGTTTCTCTGAGCTCTTAAGTAGTCATTGTCTCAATTTAACATTTATAGTCTACCTTGTGTTACATTTGTGTGTACAACAGAAATGTTAATGTCAGTTTAATATTTGTGTCTATTTATGCAGTGTTCTGCATAAATAGGATTCTACAAAAAAAAAAACAAAAACCCAAAAAACAGAATTACAGAAGAGGCAGAGTGTATGAGTTTTATATTAGACCTACATTGCTTTCTTGTAGGCTCTGAGCTCCTGGGCAAATAATGTTTTTGTTGTTGTTGTTGTTTGTTTTTCTGCACAAGGCTGCTTAAGGGTATTGAACTTATTGCTTTACTCTAGGTTTGCTTTCACCCTTCCCCTTTCCATATGTGGTGTCATTAAAATATGATCTCATTTCTGACCTCAAAGGGACAGAATAACTCATAGATAAAAAATGTAGTGACCCAAAGAGTCTTAAAAGTGATGGTGTAATTCACAAGGGAGCATTTAAGTTCTATAATAATTCATTCATTGTCTAGTATTTTTATACTGTTGTAGAATAAACATAACAGCAGTTTTAGGGCTAACTGGTAATAATGAGTCATTCAAACACCTGTTCCTCTTTCTTCTAGCTTCTTCTCTTGACAGCCTTGCAGCAAAAATAAAGGTAATTTTAGAAGTAGCATTTGTAAAATGATTTAATTCCAGTTATCTTATATCAATTATTGTGCTTTCCGCAATCAGTGATGGAAAGTATATTTGTAGTGAGTGCTTGCTGACATGGAATTGCTTTAGTTTAACTAGGATTTATGTAGATTTATGTCCAGGCTCCACTGTATGCTTTGCTTTGGGGTTTGTTGGTTTCCTCCTTTCTTTTAATTTGTAGGATGAATTACCAACAAGGGTATGTGTAGGTCTAATACTACTTTATCAGTAGCAATTTTCGTTGCTTTTTCTCTCATCAAATACTTTTAGACATAGAGATGGTAATTCACATATTCCTGAAGTTTGGTGTGTCAAAGTAAAGGCTCAGACAAATTGAAAATAGCTACATGTAAAAAAAATTGAGTCTACTATGCTTCTTATGCTATAGCACTTAAATATTTTGATAAAAATTATATCCTTTCCTGATCTAATAATCCCCATCCTCAGAAATTTCAGAACATGAGTTTATTTTGCCATGTTCATACATGCCAAATGTACAGATTTTTTGTTATTTTTTCTTGACCTTGACTCCTGAGCATTTTGTCTCTCGTCTTTTGTACCTCAGCCCTCTTTTATTTGCAGGAGATCCCTGGGGGCATATATTCTGTCATCTTACCCCCAGTTTTCTTCCTTGTCCCACCCTATCCCTGGCTCTAAATTAGCCAAAAAAAAAAAAAACCTCAAAAGTACAAGTAAAGAATAATGCACGTTGTCACTCAGGTTATCAAAGAGCCAGATGAACGGATTGTTTTAAGGAATGAACCATCATCACATTTAAGTTCAAGTAAGTTTGGAAAGCCATTGCCCAGGAACCAAGGGGATGCCAATTTCTACCTGGAAACTTCATTTGCCACCTCCCAGCATTCCAGATCTCCCAGCCCTCTGGATGAGCCCCTTCTCCAAGAAAGGTCAGCAGCAAGCTCCCACCTTTTTGCTTGAAGAGAGCATTATGGTCTGGCAGGGAAGCCCAGTCACTTTACCAGTTTGTTTTCTTAAGGAAAAAAAAAACGACTGGTGTGTGTGTGTATGTGTATGTGTGTGTGTGTGTGTGTGTGTGTGTGTGTGTGTGTGTGTGTGTGTACTGGGAGTTGAACTCATGGGTATTGTACCTCCAAGCTACACCCCCAGCCCTTTTTATTTTAAAACAGGGTCTCAGTAGGTTGCTAAGAGTCTTGCTACATTGCTGAGGCTGTCCTTGAACCTGTGATCCTTTTGTCTTAGCCTCCCAAATACTGGGATTACAAGTATGCACCATTATGTCTGGCAAGACATTCCTTTAAAAAATACTATTCCTTTGAAAATCTACCCAAAAGCCAGAGTTGAGGTTTTCCTCTTGGCCCTGGAAAGCATATCTCTGGACATGGATAGACAATTGGCATAGATACTATTTATCTATACATTTTTATATGTCATAAATTTTAAAACAAGAGCTCTTGATTTCACTAGTATTAAAGTGTTTACTATAAAAAATTTAGAAAAAACAGACAAACAAAAAGAACTGTCTAAAGATGAATGTTCTTAACATGTGAGTGTTTTCTTTTCCTAGACATGGTTTCTTGGTTTGTCTACAGTAATATCACAGATAATAAAAATACATTTGCTGTATCTAGAGGGCAGTTCAGAGAGCAAGAGCAAGAACCTGACACCCACTTTTCCTAGGTCTGCACTGGGTTGAGCCCTGAAAATCCTATGTTCTGGGAAAGCTGAGTCTCAGGCAAACTAGCATAGGTGGTCAACTTAACTCCTGGAATGTGGCACTGAAAATATTTTTCAGACCACCATTTTGAATGAAAATTTTCAGTCTGCTTCTCTCTTAATAGTAACAAGAATAAGAAAGAAATGCATATACTAAAATAGTGCTGCTACTCACAAAGGAACTCATTAAGTAAATAGATCCCAGAACCAAAGAGACTGAAATTTTAACAGGAATTATAACAAGTTTAAGGGAAAGTAAAAAAGTGGCAATCCATTTTTAGTTTTAGTTTAGTTTTGATTTGTTTTTAGAAATGATAGAATAATGGTATGAAAAATTTAACTCGTTTCAGGAAACCAGATCACGTATTTAATGAAATCTATTAATGTAGGGTGAATTCTTGCTTATTTGCTTTATTGGAGTCTAGCTTGGAGGTAGAATGCCCCTGGGTTCAATCCCCAGTACCACACACAAGAAAAGTGTTATAAACAAAGGTCCATCTTATTTCAACTGCAATGTTTGTCTCTGCTACTAAAACAGAAGAGCTCACAAGTTTTGTCCAACTGCCTTGTTTGTATACATCTCCTAAACTCCTTAGAATCAGTACAGCAAGTTTTTCTGAGATTGAATTTAATATGCAGTTTATTGGGTAACTATTCTGTGCTATGTACATGATCATGACATGGCTCTGAGAAAGTAGATAAAACTCCCTCCCACTAAAGGCGAGGTGAATTGTGGTGTGCACCTAACAGAAGTACAGCCCAAATGCAGGAGGAGATTAATTCCTTTGGAGAGAGATTTGGGAAGGAGTCATATCTCCTTCTCCTGTTCAATGGCTTATATATTCATGCAGCCAACTTTTTATGAGTGTCTTTATAGAGCAGGCCAGTGATCCTCAATTCTGGTCAACATAAGACTTGTATCATGTTTATTGAGCCCAAATCAGTTGGGATTAGAATTGAATGTAAGAGTGGAATCTCTATGGTTAAAAGTGTGTCAGATGGAAAACAGGACTGATAATCTGCTAGGCCTAACATTTAACACATTTCTCCTGTTCTCTGATAACTTTCAATGTAGCATAGAATGAGAAAAAAAAGTACACAAAGAGTCAGAACTTTGTGAATAGTGCAGACAAATGCTTTTGGAATATAAAGGAGGAGGAATCAGAACACTTCTAGAATGTTTGGTGGAGGAAGTGATATTTTCAAGTGGGCCCTGAAGGAAGGAGACTGGTTTATGGTGGAGATGATGGTATGGGAGGTAAGAAGTCAGGAGCACTGTCAGCTTCCAATAGTTAGATGAATCTGGGGCAATAGTGGGTACAGGGCTCAGGGATCTGAGGGGGGACCCTGGGAGCCAACCTGAGGAGTTTGGGCTTTGCTTGGAAGACAGTGGAGGGCTTTTGCCAATTTAGTCATAGGAGTTGGCACAGGTAACTTTAGAAAGGTGAGTGTGACTGCAGACCAGAGTTTTATGAGCTATCTCTGCTAAGGCAGAAAATTCTGTGTGCCTGAAGTTGCTCTAAACAGGTAGCTTTCAACTTAATTGGACTATGAGCTTGTAAATAAGGCCATGATACACAATGGCAAATAGCATGGGCACAAAAAGACCATCTAGTTTGCCTATGGTTATCCTGGGAAATCCCTGAATCCCAGGCAAGCCAGGACAGGTGGTCACCTTAACTCCAGAGGAGTGGCCCCAAAGATAATATTTTTAAGGCAGCTGTTTTGAACGAAGCAGATGCCCTTTCTATGCTTGGGGAAGACTTCTTTCCTCCTTGACTTTAGAGTGATCACAAAGGCAGGATCTTGGAACACAAGGGGGTACTGGCACTTTGTCCTCACCTCACTGATTGTTCTTTTTACATCAGCACCATCAGGCCCAGTCTCTGTGTGTCCAGATCATCGGGGTACATGAGAAATACCTTTTGAGATTCTGCTAGCTCAACACTGAAGTCAATGAAAGCCACGGGCATAGAACAAGTTGGGAGCCAAATTTTGGGGAGAGAGTCATTTCTAAATTTTAATGGAAAAAATGCAAAGCAAATCCTTTATCAGGATGAAAAATAGTGATCCCAAAGGAGGGAAGAGCACTCTAGAGCCTGTTCCCCATCTCCGTCACCTGGGTAATCTCACATGCCTTCAAACACACATCTTCTCTCTTCCTTCTGCATGAGAAGGTGATGAATCACATGGAGAAGGCTGTAATAAAGACACAGCACCACTCCTGTTTGGTGGTTCATCATCCTCAAAGAATAGGTTCTCAGATATAAGTTGTATGTTACATACAATGTATGCATTCACCTTGTATCCAAATAAAGGAATTACCTTGGTACTTTTGAAACCTAAGAAAAAGCACATACAATGTTCAGCTGGTAGCTATTTTTAAATGCTAGTTTTATGCGTAACATCAAAATATTTTCTGTCCCTTAAAAATTCCTAGGGGAGGTCGGGCGTGGTGGCGCACACTTGTAATCCCAGCATTTGGGAGGCTGAGACCAGAGGATCCGGGTTCGCAGCCAGCCTCAGCTACCTAGTGAGGCACTCTGCAACTTAGTGAGACTTGGTTTCAAAATAAAGAATAAAAAAAATAGGGCTGGGGGTATAGCTCGGAGGTAGAATGCCCCTGAGTTCAATCCCCAGTACCGAAAAAAAAAAAAAAATCCTAGGGGAGTATGGAAATGATATACGTGGTCTTTTCTTAAACATGGCAGTGCTTTAGGGGATGCTTTAATTTGCTGCAAGTGTTTTTCTAGGTTGGTAATAGATTTGTGTAGTATCAGTCCTACTCATGGCCTTGTCTCCCTGGAAACCAGCGGCACCTGCTTGATACAAGAAGGAGCTGCAGTGGGAAGCTTGAAAGGCTGGTGCCTCCCGGGGATAACTGCACAGGGGGTTATTAGCTTAGTGGCCAAGATACCAACTAGACTCCCAAATGCTCCTGCCATGGCCAGTGTTTATCATTCATTAATAGAAGAGAATGATTTTATCCAAATTGCAAAAATTCTCTAGGCATTTTTAGGAAACAGTATCTGTATGTTTCATTAACAAACTATTATGCATACTTACCCTCATTATACCTCAGAATTTAGGATTTGGTACCAACCCCTATCCCAAATATGAATGAATGAATGAATGAATCAATCAATCAATCAATTCACTACTCAAGCAATAGTCTTGAAATGCCTACTGTGATATTCAATACCTACTATGCCCTGGGATATGTACCATTAACCAGTCTCATTCTAATTTCAGTCTAGGAGTAGAGACAGACATTAGCCAGATAATGCCAAAATGCCAGCCAGCAGAAGTGCTATTAATGTGACATAGGGAAGTGGAACTCAAGTGCATATGACATGTCAGCTGACTTCCTCCCCAGAAGTGGGCTCAGGCAGGACTTTCCGGAAAGTCAGCAATTGACCTGAGCCCCGACACATAATTAAGAGTTAGCAAGAGTAGGGACGGGGTTGAAAGGTAGCAGTTGTCTAGGTGAGGTAGCACTGTGACAGACGCCCAGAAGGGAGGGATGCTCCACGTTTGAGGAGCTGAAAGACACCATCCAGCCTGTGGTTAAGTTTAGGGTCCTGGTAGTCTAAAGGAAATGAATTATAAAATAAAATCGTTATGGTAGAAAGTAGCAGGGATTCAGTTCTATATGAAAAATATGGGGATTAGATTTTTAAATGGAATAGCAGCATTTGTTCCTTACAGAAATAAATGTCCAAAAAACACAGTAAAGACCTAATAAGAAAAGTATTACTTATGGCCAGACACCCAACACAAACTGTTTCAAACATCTTGGTTGTTTTTATTCCCCCCTGCTTTCTTGTGCATAGGTTTAATAAAGGCATTGAAATCCTACTTTATGTACCATTTTATATATTGCTCTTTTTTCTTATGATTAAGCCTTTAATTTCATCCCATCCTGTTATGTGCTCTAAGTCGATGTCCTTTTTAGTAGCTGCATAATACTCTGTTTAATCTGTTGAGCAGGTTCCATTCTAGTTCTCAGCCCATGTGGAAGAAGATCCATGAAAGGGTGTGCAACCTTCTGACATCCCACAGAGCTCAGCAGCATGCGAACAAGGTTAGCGGTCCTGACAACACTAGATCTTTGTTGCAAAGCAATATAGGAACTAGAACTTTCAGTCTGGTGGGGAGGCTGACTTTAATCAAGTAACCACAGAAAAAGATGTCATAATGTGACACCAAGAAGATTACATGATGTCTTGAGTGTGTACAGTAGGGGTAGCTGAGTGGTTGGGAGTCAGGGAGAAGAAACAGAGGAGCTTGGATCTGCAGGTTGAGTAGTAGCTAATTTGGTGCACAGCATTCCTCAAGCAGAGGTCCTGTGGTGTGGTCCTTTCCAAGGACTAAGAGAAGACTGTCCAACCAGCCCACAGCATATTTCCTTCCCCTGTGCTAGGAAACCCAGTCCAGAGAAGAATATAGTTGTATGTATGGTCTATGTAAGGCCACAGACATTCTAGAATTTAAAGATTTGGGTGGTTTATTTGAGTTTTATGGGGGTGTGGGGAGTCTTTCTGATCCATTGGTAGATATATCCAGTACTTTCTGTCTACCACAGAACATACAGCTAAGTGACCTTTAATTTAAAGATTCAAATAAAAGGCTAACACTGCCCTCTGTGGCTGTATTTAACATGCCATGTAGTTGAATTGGTCGTCTTGACTTGTTAAATGCTGGCATATACTAGATTTATAGGATGACACAAATGAATATTGATTACTATAATCATGAGAGTTAATTTACTTCCTTTTTGCAAATTCATTGGCTTTACTTTAATTCACAGCCTTTTCAAGTAAAGGAATCCCTTTAAAATTAAAGAAAAAGAAAAAGAAAGGAAGGGGAAAAAAAAAAAAAAAAAAAAAAAAAGGAGCCGGGTGTGGTGGCCCACGCTTGTAATCCCAGTACTTAGGAGGCTGAGACCAGAGGATCCGAGTTCACAGCCAGCCTCACCTATTTAGTGAGGCTCTTTGCAACTTAGTGAGACCCTGTTTCAAAATAAAGACTAAAAAATAGGGCTGAGGCTGTAGCTCAGAGGTAGAATGTCCCTGGCTTCAATCTCCAATGCCACCAAAAAAAAAAAAAAAAAAAAAAAAAAAAAAAAAAAAAAAAAAAAAAAAGAAAAGAAAGGGGGCAAGCTACATACAAATATATAGTGAATCTGATATATGTGGCATATATATGGGATGCACAGAACCTTTACATGCAAAAAGATACACACCTGGGTATTATTAATCCCTGTTATATTATAGGCAATACAATTGCTGGATGTGTTTTTGTTATAGGAAGATTCTACCTGTGATGTAAATTATATCCTTGATGAACTAAACTACCCTTTGAAGAAATACTCACAGCATGAAGAGAGATATTTTTAACTGCTGTCTTATGTAAGTAAGCAGCTTAAGTATTTCTTCTTGGTTTGATAAAAAAAATTGTTTTCTGCTACCAATGAAGTAACTTAAAAATGTGGTGATGGGGATATGGAGGAAACCTGAGAACTGTGTTCTTCCTTCATTCAAATTCAGAAAAATAACTACAGCACATATGCCTCCTCTTGTCCCCCCCCCTCATCCCTCTTAATGTAAAGGACCCTGGGGTTTCTTTCAGCACTTTGAACTGCCTTGGGGCCTTTTCTTCCTGATTCTCTCTGAGCAACTTCTGTTTGTCCTTTGGTCTCCTAACTTTCCATGAGCTCTCTTCTCTTCCAACATATACTCTTTAACATCCTGTACTTTTCTTTAATAAAGTATGACTCAGCTTGTTTTTCTTTCTTCTTCTTCTTTTTTTTTTTTGTTAAAATCAGCCTCTTCCACTAGAATGAGACCTAAAGGAGATCAGGACGCTGTCTTTATTGCTTACTATTTTAAATCTAGCATTTAGTGCAATACAAGTTCCACTTAATTTTTCAATCACACATACTGGGTGAGTGTCCTGAACAAGACCTGGCTTGCCACCCTCACTCTGCCACTGTTCTTGCATCACATGAGCCTCCCTTACGGCTGCTTCTTAGTAAACTTTATTGTGAGTGGTGTCAAAGGAGGTGACAAGCAACTCTAGGATTCAGATGCGTGGCAAAGTAGATGGCCATATTGTGGAGTGTCATCATTTCTCAGATATTCTCCTATTTCCTCTTCCTAACCCAGGCCCAGAATAATAATAGCTCTTCTTTTCAGGGTGGTGTTTGTGCCTGTGGATAGTTGCAGGTGGATTTCTGTGGATAGGAATGAAACCAGAGAACTCCTACCCCACCATCTAGCTGACAACACTCAGCTCTTCCTTATTACATGCTTGCCAAACACCAAGAACTGGACCAAATACTGCACACATACTAAATGAGTCAGTAGTTACTTCTCACGACAACCCTACTATTATTAGTTCCATTCTACAGATAGGGAAACCGGTGCAGTTACCTTGCTCAAGATGACATGGCTAGAGAATGGTGGAACTGAGAATATGAGCCTGGGAAGTATGGCTTCAGACACCATCCTCTTAACCCTTACATTCCACTGCCTTTCCAGAGCTAGACTGTGTGACAGAACTCTGGCAAGAAAGACAGAGCAGGTATATAAACAAGAGCCCTATGGACCCAAGAAGTTTGTAGACAATACCCTTGGATGTCTCCCATTCAGATCCTATAATATTATATTACATAGTCCCCACTCCAGTAACATCAAAATAACTGTGCCTTTTAAACAAAAAAAAGATGGAATGACCTGCCAGGTTTTCACATGGTAAGGCTTCTGACCATAAGGATCATTCATGCTTTAGGGCACAAATCATCTTGACCCAGGGCTGGCCAGGGCTCCCCATCTTCATCATAGAAAAATGCGGAGGACAATTCAGTAATTGCCCATTCTGGAGGCTTTTCCTTTAGAACGTTCTGCTTGGCAGATTAAAGGATGGATGCAGGGCCACTTAATCTCTGATTGTGAAAACAGTTATCTAGGCTTCTACTAGCTCATTGCACAGAACATAGCCCAGGTAATTACCAAATGCCAAATTGCTTTGAATTTCAACACAGGCAACATCAAGTAACTAAAGCCCTGTCCACTGATAGGTGGACACTGATATGAGGGAACTGAGAAGAAGTAAGAAAAAAAGCCCCATCAATTCTGTTGTGGAAAATGGCTTTCCTACGTAATGATTCTCCCCACCCAGTGATTTGGAATATGCTCATAGGCCTCTCCTGGAAGCTCTCCATTGCATCCTTTTACTACCCCCACTTCTTGACCCATGGATTCCTAGTGAGGCAGGAATCCTGGAGGGCTTTGTTAGAGAAAATTCTCATGGTTGTAAAAAAAGAAAAAACCAGCTGACTCAGACTAATCTTAAGGAAACAGGGCATTTACTATAAGTAGCCCAGTGAGCCCCAGGAAGATCCAAAGAAGCAAGATGAGTAGATGACAGAGGGCAACCAGATCCCAGAGAGGACACAGAGGCATGCCATAGTACATTCCCACTCTGTGTGCCCTCCCTGCTGTCTCCGAGGTGGCAGGATTCTTCTGATTGCAGCACCAGTTCCCATCCTTCCCCTTCTCCACACCAGCTCCTTCATTGTCAGTCAACTTTCCTTCTTCTGGCTTCTCAGTTGTCTCAAGATCCCAGGGAAATGACTCCAAACCACAAAAAAGTCAAGGATTCTTGAACTCAAAAATGAATCCAACTATCTGACCAAGTAGAGAAAAGGGATGGAGGGAAGAAATGAGTCCAAGGGGCTGGACTCCATCAATTTCTCCTTATTCTGTCTTTTATTTGGTTGGTTGGTGGTACTGGAGTTTGAATCCAGGGACATTCTACCTCTGAGCTATACCTCCAGCCCTATTTATTTATTTTGAAACAATGTCTCACTAAGTTGCTGAGGCTGACCTTGAACCTTTGATCTTCCTGTCTCAGCTTCCCAAGTGCTGGGATTATAGTTATACACCACTGTGCCTGAATGTTTTAGGGCTTGGTGAATTCATCAACCATGACAACAACAACAACCAACAAACAAACCACAAAACCCAAACTCCCTATGTCTCCCCAGCTCTGCTTGGGTAGGGCAGGCCTGACTGCCCCTGGCCCTGGCCCCGATCTCCTGTGTGAATCTACGCCTGGTCTAGTGGACTCTCACTGAGAAGCCATTTTGGAAGATGGATCTAGAAGCCGCCTCTGGGAAACTCCAGGTCCTCCAGGCAGTCTGTGCAGGGAGGGGAGACTCAGCACCTTGCAGCAGCTCTGGTCCACTGAGCTCTCCGCCCCTGTGAGCGGCACCTGCAACCCCAGACTCCGCCATGTAGCTGGCCTTGAGAGGGAGTGAGGGCAAGGCTCTGGGTAATGCTGACAGTGAACTGGCCCTTGAGGAACTCGGGCCTGGATTTCCTGACACAGACGAGAATTGTAGCCTTGGACTCTTTCTAAAATTGAAGAACAGCAAAAAGGAAGTACACCAGAAAAAGAAAAAGTTAAAGGACAAAAGTTAAATGTTGGTTTCTGATCCTACCATAGCTCATTAGACCTCTGTCTCCTACCATAATGCTTCCTGTGGCTTCTGATCTGGCTTCCTTTGCTGGGCAGGAGCCATTTTACCTCCTCTTGTGGGGACTCAACCCCTCCATTACAGCCAAAGCTGAAAGCAAACCAGCCTCAGCTGGCACCACTGCACCACTCAGGGCCTTCCCTCTAGGATTTGGCCACCAGTATGGAGGGATTTGGTGGCCATGGGGATTGATACAGTAGATAATGACACACCTCCTGTTATCCCAGGAGCTCCTGGTCCTTTCAGAGTCCAACAGACCACACAGACAGTGACCAGGCACTCACCCAGACCACACGGCAGATTTCTGGGTCAGCAGTCTTCAGCGAGTGTTAGAATCGCCTAGGACGCTTTGAAAAATTCTAGTGCCCAGGCTCCACTTCAGAACAGTGTAAGTCTCTACACATGGTGCCTGACATTGGTATTTTTACGAATTCCTTAGGTGATTCCAGAGTACATTTAGGATTGAGAATCTCTGCAGTAGACTGAGTTTCTTAAGGATGGGGAATTTGGAACACTTCCTCAATTCCATCCTTGACCCCATCCATACTCAATAGTAATTGCTGTATAGAATACAATTGATTAGACTATGTTTCACACTTCAACTCAGTAACACGTAGTAGGTTTTGACACATTTACTGCATATGCCAAGGACTACATTAGTCCTCACAGTAGTCCTAGGAGGTAGATATTCTAAGTACCATTATCCTGATACTATACAAAGAGGTCAAATTTGCCCAAGGTCGCACAGGTGTAGGTTGCCCTATTCTGCACTGAGAATCTAGGGGAAGAGATGCAGAGACCAATGATCCCAAGGGGGAGCTACATGCCAAGATTAAGTAGTATGAAAGCATCTTTATCTCTTTGGTTGTGTTGATTGCCTTTTTTTTCAGTACCACATAGTGTATATGATATTTCAAATTTCATAGGAGAAAATGAATGAGAGCTGAGAAGGATCATAAAGAGCTTACTCATCCAGACAACATACACATCCTTGGAGAAATGAACAACAACCGTTATTTGTATTGCATTTCCGGTGTCCAACCCCTTTGAAATCAAACTCTGTACTCAGTCTTTTGTGCCCAGGTAAGAGTCATTGATTAAAGTGTTTGCTGCTTGGGGCTCACATTTTCTTGTTGCCTGGAAAATTTGTGTTTTATCTTATTTGTTTATATGTTTTGAGCATAGAAAATAATAATAGTTGAGTGGCAAGTGCTTTTCCATTTGGAAGCACTTTTTGGAATTCTAACAAAAATGACAAGATCTTTTTCAGCTGTTCTTAATTTTTGGCAGTGGATGTGTTCTTGAAAAATTTGTCCCCCCCCCTTCTACCCTTCTTCCCTTTTTCTTTCCCTTCCTCTTTCTTCTCTCTCTCAACTTAAAATTTTATGTGACCTTGAGGAAGTTGCTGTTTAAAGGAATAACCTGATAAATCCCCCAGGAAAGTCAGTCCTTTCTATTGTCGGTAAATCTATTTTTGCTGTTTATTTTTTAGTGTTAGGCTTGATTTACACAAAGTCCCCTTTAACACTCAGGAAAAGAGAGAATTACATCTGGAGAACTTAAATCTTGTTTTAAATGTATCTGAGGAAGCCAATTTCTTTGAATTGTAGCTTAAACTACTTTGGTTTCAATTCCTTGATAGCAATTCTTAATAAATTTAGATGAGGAACAAAACCTTCCTCATGTATTTCTCTAAGAGAGCTACTTTATCTAAATAGGTTCTGCAGAAAGGACTGCCAAAACCAGACTTGAAATTAATTACTAGGCTTCTTTTTTGAAATACTTTATGCAGTTGAAAGGAGCAGGAAGAGGAAGAGGATGGGAGGAAGGGGACTAGAGGCGCATTTGTTTTCATGGGCACAGACCCAGAGAAGAGGGGCCTGGAAGTAGAAATCTTTGTCTTTCCTTCATACTATACAACCTTAGCATTTTGCCCTACCACACTTGCTATGGTCTGGGTGTTTATGTCTCTTAAAAACTCACAGTCGAAATTTTAACCCCCTAAATGCTAGTGTTAGGAAGTAGAGCTTTGGGGGAGGTGATTAGGGTCTGAGGGTGGAGCCCTCATGAATGGTATTGGTGTCCTATAAAACAGGCCCAAGGGAGTGCCTTTGTTCCTTTCACCCTGAGAGGACAAAGTGAGGAACATCATCTCTGAACCAGGAAGGGGACCCTTACCAGATTACAAATTTGCCAACACCTTGATCTTGGACTTTCTGGCCCCCAGAACTATGAGAAAATAAGTCTCTTTCATTTGTCAGCTACCTGGTATGTGTTATTTTGCTGAAATATCCCAAATAGAGGGAGACAATATGCTAAAACCCTTTACTTTTTAAAAGCTATATTGAGAGCCAACTTTTCTCATTATGACCACAGGAATTGGTTTGTTAAGTAAATTAGGAAAATAAAATTAAAAAAAATAAAGCAGAAAAAGAGACTGTTGCAACAAATCCAACCAAC